>JAJLZO010000002.1:0-13475 GCA_030572215.1 Limtongozyma cylindracea
GTACGGCAACTCGCGCATGCTCCACGGCGTCAAACACAGGGAATGAGAGCGGGGTTCGCGGCGATACCTCGCATGGAGACGCACGCAACGAGGTGGAGCGAGTAGATCACGCGCGACAGATTCAGGGTGCTTTCTTGCGGGCAGACCTGGTGAGCGCATCCGGTGCATCGAAGACCCGGAAGCACCCATCTGCTCTCACCTCCACCCATCAGGCGTACTTGAATACCGCATTCGGGAACCGCTTGTTTAACTGCGCCCGCACATTCCTCTCCACGCGTGGCAAGCTGATCTCGCATCCTTCTGGCCACGCGTACTCCACGGGCACAGGGAACCTGTTGTCCCGTAGATCCAACACCTTGAGCGACAGCGGGAACGAGTACTTGGTGATGTCCCAGATTCCACAAAACCGCAACTGAACATTCTCAAGTGTCATAGGGAATGAGTACACAAGTGGGGGACCAGCAAGATTGTTTTCCAGCAAGTCCAACTTCTTGAGTGACAGCGGGAACGAGTACTTGGTGATGTCTGTGACACCACAATACAGCAAATCAAGCTTCTCAAGTCCCTCAGGAAATGAGTAAGCCTCTGATGGATCAACAAGCGCGTTGTACAGCAACTCCAATTTTTTGAGCGACTGCGGAAAGGAGTACTTGGTGATGTCCGTGATACGACAGTTCCTCAAATCAAGTATCTCAAGTGCCTCAGGAAATGAGTACACTTGAGATGGATCAAGAAGCTTGTTTTCCAGCAAGTCCAACTCCTTGAGTGACAGTGGGAATGAGTACTTGGCGATGTCCGTGATACGGCATTTCCACAATCCAAGTCTCTCAAGTGTTTCAGGAAATGAGTAAACCTGTAACGGGTCAACAAGCCTGTTGTACAGCAAGTCCAACTCCTTCAACCGAGCACACTTGCGAATCACCGCAGGAACACTCACGAGGTAACACTCCCTCATCGTCAACTTGGTCACATTCACAACGAACTCCCAGTTGCACCGAGAGAGCCGGGTGCAACCCACAACCAGCAACTCCGTGAGCATCGGCGTGGGGTTCAGCGGTAAACGACACCTCCCAAATCGAACATCCTTCATCAGGAGCAGCCGCAACTCGGAGAGACGCGGGAGGAGGTTCGTGAGCAAGTACCGCGGTGTGCTGTTAAGCTCGCCAGTGATGGACAATCTCTCGATGCCCTCAGGAGGATGGAACCTGGAGAGATCGCTGTACCTGCCAAGTGCCATCTCCCAGCCATCCCCCCGCTCCTGCAAGTCAATGTCGTATCTGGCTGCGTCATTCACCACGTCAAAGTCGCGCGTGTGCAACTGCGTGAACCGTGAGAGCACACGCTGGGGTACAAACGCAGGATGGCCCCATCGAAACACCCGCAACTGTGTCAACAGACTGGGAAGATGCGGGACAAACGGCGAAAAGTCTGCAACAACGAGGCGGTCGAGCACAAGCCTCTGGAGACCAGCGGGGAACTTTGGCAACTCGCTCGGCGACGCAAACGGATAGTACAACTCGAGCGTGGAAACGGTGCTTGGAAACACAAGGGTGCGGTATGACATCAGCTGCGCCCCCATATTGCCGATTGTGAGCACACACAATCCGTGAAGTCTGATCCCAGCAAGAAGTCCCTGTACTTGGCCAGTCGCTTCATGATCCAAGTAACCGTCATACCTTAGATCCAACTCCTGGATATTGTCGACAAGATCAATGAAGGAGAGGTGATGCTCAAATGATGCACGCCAGCCACTGAGATTCAAAACGACAGACTCCACATGCTTGTTGAGGTACAGTACCTCCTTCCTGGCCTTTGAAAAGTCCTTAAGGCCGTGCCGCCATTTAAACCTCCGAATAGGGTACGGAGGAGGAGTGTCGTTTTTCACAACCCGCTGGAACACAGGGTTGGAGACACGATGGCAATCACTGTCGTACCCAGTACTCACCTCTCGCCACCGCCGCGCACGCGCGAGCCGCCGGATCTCGACCACGTGGCAGTCACGGTAGAGGCCAGCCACCTCGATCGGGAGGAGCGGAAAGAGCACCGTGAGCACGAGGTACGGCAACTCGCACACGTGCTCCACGATGTCAAACATGGGAAGAGACGTGGCTGATGTGGCTTGGCGATGTGTTGCATCCAGGATTATCCTGCATGTTCCGTAAGTGCAGGATGATCCTACCCACGCACCGATTGCCCAACCGTGGCGGGCTCAATACAGTTGTGGGGTCAGCGAGAGGCTCGCCGTGTCAGTACCTACAATCATCTCGTGCCTCTCTCTCGTGGCTCTTCCCCGGCTGGAGTAATCGTTGCATTAGCGTATCTCCGATATGCCTCCCTGCATGGCACCAAATAGGCAATGTATCTGTTGCGAGCGGGCACACTGTGACACACCAACCACTCGACCCAGAGCTCCCGCTGTGCCGGGACACCACTCAGAAACCCAACTCATGCCATTTACTCAATCCCACTGGTTGATGAGCACCCCCGGGATCTTCCGCTCGAGCAACGCCTGCTCCTCCGGGGTAAGCTCCAAATCACCCACACTTCTGATCATGAGCGTCTTCACCTGCGGCCACTCGTAGTCCTCGACAATGGGAAACTCATTCCCATCCACATCCAACTTGTCAAGCTTCGAGGGGAAGCGGAAGGGCGTGATGTCGGCGATGTCGCATCCAAACACGTCCAAATCCGAAAGGCTTCGTGGGTACGCAAAGTCACACGGTGGTGGCATCAACTCTCTGTTCAGACTCAAGTTGAGCTGTTGAAGCGTGTCTGGGTACACCACAGGCGCCCGCTTCATCCACAGGGGCATCCACAGGGGCATCCACGGGGGTAGCAACCAGCTCCCGGTGCTCCACGGATTGCAGCACGAACCCTCCGACAAATCCAACCGCTTGAGTTTGGGCGGAAATCGGACCCCCTCGAGGTCGATCGAGGGGCAGGAGTACACCCTGAGATCGCGGAGGCTCTCAGGGAACTCAAACGCCCCCAACCGGAGACCCTGGATGCCACAGAGTTCAAGCACTTCCAACATCCGGAGGTGCACAAGACTCACGCTCTGCCACGCAAACTCCCGCGGCAAAACCATCTGCAGATCGTACTCACCGTAGAAGCGCAACTCAAGCTCCACAATGGCTGATGGGAGACGCTGCGGGTCAAAGCGGAGGCGTGTGGAGCGGCCGTTTATCTCAACCTCGCGCACCAGCACAAATGAGCGGAGGTCGGGGATCCCTCCATCATCCATAAGCTCCAAAACCAAACGCTCGAGATTCGGAGGCGGTGGGATCTGTCTGCCTTCGTCGCCGGATATTCTGAGCTCGAGGATATTGAGGGCCTCCATTTGCCCCAACTGCGCTGGCACCGAACGGGCAGGCAATACACTCATGTATAGCGTTGTCAAGAGGCTAATGCTCAACACCTCGCGAGAAACGTCTGCTTTGTACGCATTCACCAGCACCTTGAGGTCAGGTGGAATCACCACGCCCTCCAGCGACAACGGAAGCGTCAACGTAAGGCCCCTGGCCACGGAGATCCAGTGGTTGAGGTTTCGAAGCGGCACCTCCGGGGTCTCCTGCGGCCCGCAAAACACACTAAGGTAGCAACCGGGTGGGCACATAAGCTCCGAGTAGTCCCCAAGCTTCCCCAAGTCCACCCGGATCATTCGCAGATACAGGCACAAGCCGAGGAGCTCGGGTGCAGAGTCTCCCAGGTACACAAACATATTATGCTTCAACAATCCGGGGAGCTGCTCAATGGCCCTTTGCGAGATCGTAGCCGGGCGGCGCAAGGTCTGCACCTCCAACTCCTCGAGAGTGCTAGGAAAGAGACTGGCGTACTCGGTCATGTCAATCCCGCTCGGGGCGTTGTACCGGAACACACGCAAGTGTGGAGGAAGGCTGGGGAGCTCTGTGGGATGCATGCCGCTGCTGGCCTCCAACCGCAACCGCACCACCGACTGGGGGATGTCAAGGTTACTGATCTCCTCGATGTCAAAGTCTCCAATGAAATCCAACTGCTGTATGCCGCTCGGGAGCGTGGCGTCAAACACAGATCGGAAGGTCAAGGTGCTGGCCCCGTTCATGTCCACGCCGATACCGACAATGTTGAGCTCGCCAAAGTGCGGTACCGCCGCCTCCCAACTCACCGTGTCGTTCCCAAAAGTGTCAAACACAAGGTGGATGCCGTTGGCGTGCACGGCCACGAACGCACGCCACTCGGGCGTCATGAACCACGAACTGTGAAAGGTGCGCCTCCGTGGGCCACACACTAGCCGGTGTATGCGGTATGGAGGAGGGGTGCCGCTGCTAACCATGGCGCCAAACTCGTGGCACGGGACCTTGTAGAAGAACCGCTCGTCCAAGCCGCCAAGGTCGTCGAGGTCCACGTTGCCGACAACCACCTCCCGCCACTGCCGCCGCTGCGCAAGCCCCAGCACCTCGGGGGATCCACTGTGAGTAAGCGCATTGACGTGTGCAATCGGAAGGAACGCAAGCACTGTGGATATCACGAGGTCCGGGAGCGTGTGCAACCGCTCGAGGATGTCAAACATGAGTGAGTCGGAGATAAATACCGTGCAGGACGCCCCTTACATGAAACAATATGCTGCGCCATCACAGCAATATCGGCCTCGAATGCCTTGATATCTGCGTGCTCAAGCACTTGTGGTTGAACTGGAGCCAGCAGGCACAGCTCCTGGTCCCTGTACTTGCATACCTCGCGAGTAGGCCGGAGCGTGCATCTCAAGCACCAGAACAGTGCTCTGGTCGACGCGTTCGTACGGGACAGCCCCGAGTGTCGGTTATTCTTCTCGTAGCCTACTCTCCTGCTCAGTCACAGGCATCAGCTGTTCGGTCTTCAAATCCCGCACGATCGTCTCCAGGCATCACGTCACAATCATGTCCAAATGGCAGCTCCATTCTCAGCTCACAAGATGCACCCCAGGAACCCTGCGCTCAATCACACCCCGCTGCTGGTCCGTGATAGGCAGATACTCACCGTCTGCATCGGTCCTGCTGATAGCCAACAACGTCAACTGCGGCCACTCAAAGTCTTCAGAAATGTCGATGTTGTTTCGCATGATGTTCAAAGCCTGGAGTGTGTTTGGAAGACGGAACTTGGCGAGGTTGGTGATGCCACAAGAATCCATGGTCAAGTACACGAGCTCCGGAGGGTATTGGAAGTCCCGAGGCGGTGGCTTCAACCCCTGGTTTTTGCTCAAATCAAGGATTCGGAGAGACTTGGGATACTCCACTCGAGTGCGCCTGAGAAACCCAGACACCCACCGACGCCTGGCTCTCCAAGGATCAGTCAAATTGCAGTCCTCAAGAATCAAGTTCACAAGCTCGGGGGGGAACCTCACTCCGTCGAGCAAAAGTCGAGGGCAACGAACGCATCGGATATCCACAAGACTGCTGGGGAATGAGTCCACTCCAAAGCAAACCTCGGAAACCCCCTCCATTACAAGCTCCCGCAACTTGCTCAAGTGGCCGAGTCTCACGCCCAGAGCATGTCCGACCTCCCTCAACACTCCAGTTCCACCAACAACGCCCAATTCCAAGTGCTCTACACTCGGCGGAAATGACTGCGAATCAAACACAAACCGCAGCAATCCCAGAAACAACCGCAACTTTGTGCACCGCGTATAGTGGCGCAAATCCGGACACGTATCGCAGTCAACCACTGTCAAGCTCAACTCCTCAAGGCCACCAAGCAGCGGAAGCCTCATGCCCAGCGGCATGTCTTCAAGCACCATGGTGAGCTTTGTGAGATTCCTCAATTGTGCCATTTGCGGGGGAATCACAGGCCCCCTCCAGCGCACATCAAGCAGGGTGATTCGTGGGATACCCCACACCTCGGCGGGAATGTCCCCAGAGGCCGATCCCACATGCACAGCCACCTCTGGGGGAATTACCGCTCCTTCCAAGTCCAAAGGAAGTGCTAGGGCAAGCCCATTGACTTGGGGAATCCAATGGTTGATCTTCCTGACCGCAACTGCTGCTTCATCAGGAGCATCCGAGTTGAATAGGCTGAGCATTGCTCCCCGGGGCAACGAGACATTGGCAAAATCCGCCGACACAGCCATGTCGAGCATGAACTCACCATTGGAGCCGAGAACAAACCCAGGAAGATCCGGTGGATGCTCCCCCTCATACACCATCATGTTGTGCTGCAACAGAGGGAACTGTTCGAGAGCGTCTCGCGAGACAACCACCGGAAAGTCCTCAGCACCGACGAACAATTTCTCGAGGCTTGGAGGAAACATGTCCATGTGCTCCGACATGTCAAAGTCGGTAGGAGCCTGTATCGTAAGCGTCCTCAACCCCGGCGGCAAGGCCGGAAGGCTTACAGGGTGAACAGCACCAAAGTATAGCCCGAGGTGGCTAACCCTCTCAGGAATGGAGAGCGCTGCAAAACAGTCCTCAGGAATGTACGAAACAACTAGGTTCAACCGAAGCAACCGCAGCAACAGCCCGATCTCGGAAAAAATGGACCGGACCAACCCTGCGTCCTCCTTTGAACACGACACTATGATGTCGCTCACGCGGAGAGCCTGCAAATGAGGCACAGCTCGGGACCACGGCCAATCATCCGCGTCCTCCTCAATCGTGCAGGAAAGCTCCAAAGTCTTGGCGTTCTTGGCAACGTATTGGCGCCATGTTTCCGTCATGTACAACTCGTCCTCGTGGACAGACGCAGTGGCGTACAAAAGCTGGTGGATTGGGTAGGGCGGCGGCGTCCCTGCCAGGATCATGGCACAGAACTCCAGGGTGCAGACCCAGTGGGTGAATCTCATCTCGTGCTGCTCGTGAGCGACATACACCAGCAGCCACTGCCGTCGTCGCGCAAGCGCCAGCAACTCCCCGTGTGCACTGTGCACAATGGCATCGACAATTGCGTTGGGGACATAGAAGAGCACGTGGGCCACCACGAGGTCTGGGAGCGTGTGCAACTCCGCAAGCAAGTCGAACATGGAGGCGTGATGATAAATGTCTTGTGTGCAGGGACGCATCGCGCAGGAGCGCCGATCTGGTGTGCCCCAGCAGAGGCTGCTTGGGGAAGCCGTTCGCGCAATTGCACCGGGCTCGTGATCTCACGCTCGGGAGTCGGTGGACAATCTCGACCTCTGGCGCGCAGAATACATTGGTCTACAAGAACAACACGGGGAGCCATGCGAGCGCAAGTGCAAGGCGGGAAGCACCGCCGGTGTAGGCGGTCACTGCTGGTGTTGACGCGCTCTGCGCCGCCACGGTTGCTGGTGTGGGCACAGTCTGGGTGGCGGGGGTGGGGTGGACAGCGGCAGTCTCGGTGGTTGCGCCTGTTGCCGGCTTGGTGCCAGTGGGCGCTGCACCAGCTGTCGTGGAAGTTGCCGTGGCTGTTCCTGCAGGAGGAGCAGCAGGTGCTCCTGCAGCCGCGGATGGGCAGTACGTGGTGGTCTGGGTCACCTCATAGCAACCGCCGTCCTCGCAGTGCGTCACCGTGAACGTCTTGGTGTACAGCAGCTCGCTGGTCAACGGACAGAACGTCGTGTACGAGGTGACTGTGCCATCGTGCGTAGCGGTCACCACCGTGACCCCTGTAGTGACAGCGGTCTCACTGCATCCATCAATGCTGCACAGAGTAACGGTAACCACTGTGGTGGCTGGACCGGTGGTCTTGACCAGTGACGGCACATTTGTCTCCAGCCGCGACGTGGTATCGATGGCAGAACCAGGAGAGGTAAGAGACTCCACGCTCAGTCCGCTGACAGTCTCCAGGGCACTCGGATACGGCACTGTCACCGTGGAGGTTACCGTCAGCGTGTATGCGGCATCCACCACCACGGTGGTGGTGACGTCTCGCTTGGCGTTCCGCCGCACCAACTCGCCGCCAGGGTACACGCTCACCCATTGGGTAATGTACACAGTACCGGTGTAGTGGGTGGATGTGGCGGTCACCGTGCCGTTGGCGTAGCCTGTGAACAGCGTGGGGGAGCTCAGAGCGGGAATGCTGGATGAGCTGTAGGTCAGAGACACGGCGACGACAGAAGATGAAGCAAGGACACTGGACGGGGTGGCCGTGGAGGAACCAGAGGCCGTGGAGGAACCAGGAGTCGTAGAGGAGCCAGTAACAGTGGTAGAGTTATTGGTGGCGACAACAGACAGCAGCTGTGATTGAGCAACAGAAAGCTCCGAGGTCAGAGAGACCAGAGACCCCCCGGAAAGCGTGGAGGACTGCGACACCAGCAGGAATACCAGCAGCAGCGATTCCAGCAGGGATGTCACCGACAGCAGCACAACCGTAGAAGACAGCGTCTGCAGCAGACTCAACACACTCGACACAACAGACGAAGTAGGCGCCAACTCGGTAACTGTAAGGTTCCCCTCCATCTGCAACCAGAAGATGCTAAAGTAGTCGAGGTCTTCTGAATACTTCCGCTGCTTCAGGGTAGAGCAGTTGCTGCCACTTTCAAAAGGAATGAGAATGCTTTTCGAAATGTCAACCTCCTTGTCGATGTAAACGTAGAGCCTCATTCCCGGCGGCAAGTCAGTGTACGAGACATTGAGACCAGCCCAGGAAAACTGCAGGCGCCCCTCCGAGATTTCATAAGAGGTGAAGGATGTATCGACGGAAGTAGGAAGCCCCCACTCGTTCGACGGCCCGATCGCCACGTGATAGCCCTCCGACAGAAAGTTGCCGGTGATTGGCCCGATGCCCACCATCACATGCCCACTGGTGTACTCGTTGGGGCAGAGGTAGCCCGAGCCCACCGCCCGCATTTCCTGCGTCGACGGATTGAACAACATCGAAGAGTGACCCTGAGGGTATGTTGTGCCAAGGCTGTCCTGCCAGCGGTTGGAGTCCAAGAGAAACAGCGCCAGGAAGGAATCAAACTGAGCTGTGTTTGTTCCAACCTTCCAGTGTTGGCCTCCGCTGCTTGACTCGTCCGAGATGCCAATGCCAACCGCCAAGGTGAACGCTGTCGCCATGGTGCCCTCCACAAGCTCAATCCCATCGAGCTCGGACAGGACGGTACAGGTGAAGCTCGAGTGGGTCGAAGCAAACCCACCGTTGCTGCCAACACAAGACCCGTACTCCACGCCGTCGTCGGCAGTGAGGGTCCAGTTCAGCGACACGCTCAGCACATACGGCATGTTCACGGTAAAGGTGTCGCCCGGCAGCACCTCGGCGGCCCAGAGACGCACGTCGAACTGAGCCCAGTAGATCGACTCGTACGGCGGACCAATATAACCATCAAAGGGATCGCCATCAAGTCCCGCACCGGCCACCACTGCATCCATCCAGGGAGCACGGTGAATGGTGAGGTTCAGAAGCACCTTGGCAGCATCGATCTCGGCCGCAGCAGCCACGCCGGCAAGCGCAAACGGAACAAGCGGGAGAAGCATGGGGAGCACCGGGTGCCGATCCCCCACGTTATGTACCCGCTCCGCCTCGGCCTCCGTCATCAAGTGCGCATGCAGGTGGCGCGGGCTGGGGCGTGGCTTCGATTGTGCTCTGCGTCGAAGGCGGCAGTGCGTGCATGTGCATGATGGTGCGTACGCATGCAGATGCAGATGCAGATGCAGATGCAGATGAGACTAACGCCTCCGAGAGATTCGTCCGACGCCACCCTCTCTGAGTGCCACCCACAGACCGGCCGTGTCTACCACCGTGGAACGCCGCTTGTCATACAAAAGCCCTGTGTGCGCTGGCGCCCGCGTGCAGACCGCTCTGGCGTTCGCCAACGGCGCAAATCTCGGCCCGTCATGCAGGGTTGTCCGGCACACAGAAAACACCCGCTCTGCGTCCGCCTCGTGTACGCCTCCTCCAAATAGAGCAGGGGGGCGTGGCGTGCCAATTCCCGGTGGGCTTGGCGTTGGCTGGGCCTGGCGTCGCAGAACACAATCAATTCACTACACTCTAGAGAAGCACCGCCGCAAGCAACCCCAACAACGTGACACCCATGCGAGCACCGCCACCGGTGTATGCCGTCACCAGGGCCGTGGTGGGACGTGCAGTCGTCGGCGCACCCTGTGTGGCTACAGTGTAGGTGGGGGAAGCGGCGGAAGCAGGGGGGGTGGCTGGTGCGGTGGGCACAGCTGCCGAGCTCTGGGTCACAGCACTCACTGCTCCGGGAATGATGGGGTTGAGCCACGCAGTGCCAGGCCGGTTGGTCGTAGGAGCAGGGCCTGTGACATAGCTGGCGTAGCATCTGCCATAGTTGCACGATTCCACAAGGTGTGTTTCCGGACCGACTGTCGAGGTGGGAGCTGCGTTGCTGCACAGGCTGTCGCCACACAAAGTCGTTGTCGGCGGTGCACCGGCAGAGGTCTTGGAGCTCAACGGGCAGAAAGTGGTGTACAGCGTAGCTGTTCCCAGGACAGTAGTGGTGACCACCGTAACACCGGTCGTCACAGCCACTTCGGAGCACGAGTCATCGGCACACCGCGTGAGGGTGACCACCGTCGAAGAGGGCAGGAAAGCAGGCAGAACACCGGTGCTGCTCACAGGAAGAGCCGTGGTGCTGGTAGAAGCGGTGGTGCTGTCGTCCAGGGTTGAGACTGCTGGTGCGACTGTTTCTGAGGAAGCACTCGTGGTCAGAGCCATGGGAAACGGCACTGTGACGGTAGAGGTGACTGTCAGGGTATACACCGCGTCCACAATAACTGTTGCTGTGGCAGTGGCAAGATCCCGCTTCACGTTCTCGGGAACAAGTTCACCGTCGGGGTACACGCTGATCCACTCGGTGGTGTACACGGTGGAGGTGTAACGAGTGGAGGTGGTGGTGGTGGTGATGGTGCCGTTGGCGTATCCAGAGAACAGCAGAGAAGGGATGGAGGTAGGGAGCAGGGAAGAAGCCGTGACTGCGCTGCTTGAGAACAGAGCGGAGCCGGTGGAAGACTCGGAGGATTCCAGAAGCAAAGCGGACAGGGGTGACGACAGGAGTGTCGACACGGACACAGACAGAGATGCAGTCAGTGAGAGAGCCAGAGACAGCGACAGCGACAGCAGCTGAGATGAGCTCAGAGAAGTCAGAGAGTCCGAAAAAGACGTCACCAGAAGCGTCACCAGAGATGAGCTCAGAGACACAGACAGCGACACCAGCGACATCAGCGACACCAGCGACACCAGCGACAGTGTAACCAGCGACAGTGTGGCCAGCGACAGTGTGACCAGCGACAGTGTGGCCAGTGACAGAACTGACAGGGACACCAGCGACAGAACCGACTTGTAAATCCGTCTGATCCATGTAAACAGCGAGTCAAAGAATCTCACCTGCAGCGACCCCTGTATTTCACGTCTTGAAAGCTCTGGGCAGTTGGAATACATGTGGATACCGGCCAGCTTGTAGTCTTGATTGTCAAAGTCAAGGTCCAAGTATATCCAGATCCGCTGTCCTGCTGGCAAATCAGTGTACCACACCCCAAACTGCCCCGTCCAATCGCAGCCGGTGGTGAAGGATGAAAACAGCGTGTTCAACTCCATTGGCAACCCCCACGAGTTCGGGGTTCCCACAGCCACGCGATAATCATAGCCCAGGCAAGGATCAGGATAGACACCACCAAGAGAAATACTCCCATTGGAGGTGCCACCCAAGCAGATCGCACTGCCCGCAAACCAACGGATCTTCTGGGTGTCGTAGTTATACTGCAGCTCCAACAACATCTCCCTGTACGAGGCAGCATATCCAGGAAATGATTCCTCAACAAGATCAATGGTGGACAGAAACGGCCCCACCTGGATGACGTTTTCGCCAACTTTCCAGTGACGAGAACCAATCAAGGCATCATCCGTGTAGCCCCAACCCAAGCTAAGATCAAAGTTGAACGTGAATGTGCCCTCCACAATCACATCCTCAACAAGCAATGGCAGCACCGTGCACGTGATGCTGGACTCCAAGGCATCAAAGCCACCGGAAGTGCCGTAGCAGTCGGCGTACACCTCTCCGTCATCGGCCATGAGCGGGAAATACAGCGTCGTGTGGATGGTGTATGGAATGCTGAGGGTAAAGTAGTCGCCCGGCAGCACCTCTTCACCCAGAAGACGGACCTTGAACTGAGCCCCATAGGTCCGGTCGATTGGCAACGAGTTGCCTCCTTGTTGAACAACAAAGTTCAGAAGCACCCTGGTGGGATCAATCTCGGCCGCAACAGCCGCGCCGGCAAGCGCAAACGGAACAAGCGGGAGAAGCATGGGGAGCACTGGGTGCCGATCCCCCACGTTATGTACCCGCTCCGCCTCGGCCTCCGTCATCAAGTGCGCATGCAGGTGGCGCGGGCTGGGGCATGGCTTCGATTGTGCTCTGCGTCGAAGGCGTGGAGATGCGGGCAAACCCACGTGCGTGCGTGTGCATGCGTATGCATGTACGTGCATTCAGACGCATGAGATAGCGCCACCGCGCGTTGGCGTGCGCTTCGGGAATACGCCTCCCCAACCCCCCGACACGGACTCGGTGTTGGGAGAAGTGTCGTAGTGTCCTCGTGTTGATTGTATGCTCATGAGATGCTCGGTACTACTGTGGTGGCTGAAAAACCTCTTTGTCAAGCCACGGACCAACGGCGCAAATCTACAGGGTAGACGCTGCAGCCCGTCGTGCATATCCCTGCATGACGCCTCTTCCGCCTCACGCCTCACCTCCGCCGAATGCCGCGCCCGGCCCAGAGCAAGCCCCACCAACCCTAGAAGCGCCGTGTCCGGCAGTTGTGCAGATCTCGTGATGCTCATGGATATCTCCGCCGGGTTGTAGCCGCATTTTCTCCGTGCGCCAGATTACCACGTGTAATCTGCACTTGTGGGGCATACCAGCCCGATAGCACCATTCGCGTGCACAGCCCCCGTTCCCACACGCTCTAACCCTCGCCCGAACTCTATTATGCCTATGACAACGTGTCCCAAACCCGGGCCCACAAGCCCTTCTCCGGAGCGTTTTCATACACCACGTCCTCCTCCACCTCGCGCCGGCCGGTGTCAATATCCACCTGGTCCTGCGGAATGATCAACGCCCCCCGGTAATAGCACTGGAACACCACCCAGAGCACCGCCAGGAGAATGAGCGAGATGTACGCCGTAAAGAACCCCGACGCCGTCACGTCCCAGAACACGTTAAACCCCTGGATGAGCGAGAGAATGGTGACCGTAACCAACCCGTAGTACGCCGCGTAGGGCTGGAACGGTGCCTGGAACGGAAGCTCCAGCCGGTCAATCCCCCGCAGCTTCAACACCCGCATGAAGCGGATGTGCGACGCGCAGATGAACCCCCACGCAATAAGCCCGGCGGTGGCGGAAATGTTCATCAACCAGTTAAAGGCCGTGTTGCCACCGTTCAGCAACACAAGGAACCCGAGCGTGCCAAAGGCCGCGGTGGTGAACACCCCCAAGAGCGGCACACCGTTCCAGGTCCACTTGAACCACTGCGGCGCCATCTTGCAGTCGGCAAGCGCATACAACACCCGCAGCCCGATGTACACGTTCGAGTTGCCGGCACTGATGATGGTTGT
>JAJLZO010000002.1:13575-153821 GCA_030572215.1 Limtongozyma cylindracea
GCCCGGGCCCCACGCGCTGGGGTGGCGCCAGTAGCGGAACCCAATCGGCCCGGTCTTGCCGGCACCGCACACCATCACGAACGCGTAGATGAGCCAGCCCACAATGGCAATCACCTTGATGAACGCCACCCAGAACTCCACCTCGCCGTAGAAGCGCACGGGAAAGAGGTTGGCCACCGTGAGGATCACGAGAAAGATGCCAATCCACGCCGCAAGCGGCACCGCGTCCGTCCAGTACTGGATCACCTGGCCCACCACCGACAACTCGATGGCAAACGTGATGGGCCACTGGAACCAGTACATCCACCCGTTCATCGCGCCAATTGCCGGCAGAAGAAACCGTGTGTTGAACGCCGTGAACGAGCCAGTGATGGGAATGTACGTCGCCATCTCGCCGAGCGAGTACGCCACCACAAACGCCACCGACAGCATGAACATGTAGGCAATGAGCATCAACACGGGGCCGGCCCGGGCAAGCGGCGTCAGCGTGCCGATGAACAAACCGGTGCCGATGGTGCCGCCAAGGGCAATCATCAGCATGTGGCGGTTCTTGAGCGAGCGCTTCACCTCCGTCTCGCGCTCCTCGGCCCTCGTCGTGTCGCTGGAGTAGTTTTCCGTGACAATGTTGGTGCCCTCGGTGGAGGAGCCCGACACTCCCTTTTCCAAGTCTTTGCCCATGGCTGCACTACGGCCTACTTCCGGCGGCACACCGCCCGTCTTATACCGTCCGTCCACGGCCGCTCCTTGCCTGCACCACGCCGCGAATGTGAAAATCCGGCACCGTGCGGAATGACTCTTCTGGCGAGTGCCGCCGCTGGTAGCCGCACCGCGCCGGGCAAGGGGGGCGTTGGACCATTGGTTGGAAAGCGCCGCGCGACAGCACCCCGGAGCCGTGCACGGGACGGCGCATGCCCCGCCCCCAGCACCACAGCCTGCCCGACAACCACACCGCCGGAGTAGCCTGCCGCGTGGAACTGACGCACGACGCACGTCAAAAAAACCCCCGGTGTATGCCGTACAGAACGGCCGACAGCGCCAGGCAGCCGGCTCCACAAACGGCAGCTGCCACCGCAAACGGCAGCCGGAGGCGAGTGGGGATGGCGTCACCTACCCAGGCCGTTTCGTGGCCCTGCGTGGGGCCCACCGTTCTGGGCTCGGCAGCCCACGCCCGCGCCGCAGCCCACGCCGCGTGCAAAAAGCAGGGTCCGCGCGGGGCACGCCGGAACCGTCCCCCCGCCCGGAGATAGCATGCGGGGCAGCGCCCAGATCCCCACCCCCTGCACGCCACCCACGCACCACCCACGCGCCGCGCCCCCGCTGCACGCCACCGGCCTCTGTCCGCGGGTACATATCCTGCCTCATCGCAACCTCTCGCAGCTAACCCCGGTCTGCGCCACCCGCTGCCCCATGCCGTTCGACATTCTCGCGGTGGTGCCAACCCTCCCCTACACGCTTCTTGCGCCATTGTTCCGCCACTTGTCGGTGGACAGTGCCAAGGTCTTGGCCGAGTCCCCGCACCCGCTCGTGTCCTCGCTCGCCCACAGCCGCGTGTGGCAAACGGTGTCGGTATACTCGCCCCACGCCGTGCCCGACGACGCGCGGGCGGCCGACCGCCTCTACTTTGTCCTCCTGCACTTTGACGCCTGGGTGGAGCAGCAGGTCCCCCTTGCGGCCCGCATCCACCGCCTCGAGTTTGTCGTGGATGCCGACGAGCTCGGCACCCTCATGACTCCCGAGGGCGTTGCGTACCTCTGCCGCAGTGCCCACACCGTCGCCTTGACGTTGGACTTTCTGCACGCCGACGAGGAGGATGTGGCTTCCGTTACCGCCAACCTCCCGGCTCTCTCCAACCTCAGGGAGCTTGCCCTTGTGAACCGCTACTCGAACGACAACCACCGCAGCGGCCGCTTTCTGTGGACCGACTTGCGCGCCGTGCACTTCCCCGCGGGCCTTGTGTCGCTCCAGATCACCGAACAAGTGCCCATGTCCGATGCCCTCCGCGCCCTCGTCATTCCCGACTCGGTGCGGACATTGCACTTGACCACCGAAATGGAGACGCCCGAGCAGTTGCCCCCGCTTCCGCCCGGGCTCCAGTCACTCCACCTCAACAAGACCCGCATCGACGACTTTTCCCCGTTTGTGGAGATCCTCCCGCCGCTGCTCACCTCCATCATGGTGCTGCGCTGCGACAACAAGCCCGTGCACGTGCAAACCGCCGTGTTTGCCAGCGTGGCCGACCGCATCCGCAACCACTGCTTGGTGGTGGTGGATGGCGACGCCACCTGTCTCCAAAACGTCACCGTGCGCGACGAATGGAACGTGCTGGTGACCCCCGACACAGACTTTTCCAACTGCCGCTTCCCGCCCGTGGCCACCACCGTGGAGATTGTCAACAACACCCCCGGCGTGCCGGCCTCGCTGCACTTTGCGTCTGTCCTCCCCGGCCTCTCCCTGGTGCGCGACTTGGAGGTGGACGAACTCTGCGAGTCTGTCTCCTCTGTGGATTTCCCGCGCACTCTCCAGCGCCTCTCCTTGTGTGCCCCGCTTGCCGACTTCCCCCACACCGTCTTGCACCTCCCGGCGCTCGAGGACCTTGCTGTGAGTGTCTTTGACGGTCCTCTGCGCCAGGACCCGGTCCAGAACCTCGTGCAGCGCGTGCCGTCGTGGTGTGCCAGTCTCCAGAAGGCCCGGTTTGGCACTGCAGCCAGCCTCAAGCGCTTGCTGCTCCAAAAGTGCGGCCTCTCCGTGCTCCCGGCGAGCATTCTGGAGTGTGTCCACATGCAAAGATTGGACTTGCTGAACAACCTGCTCGACGTGCCCGGCCTGGATTTCCTGGTGTTGCCCGTGTCGCTCGAGACGCTTGACCTCTCCTACAACACCCCCGTGGTGCTGGCGCCACGCGAAATCTCCTTCCAGCACCTCTCGGCCTTGACCAGCCTCGATCTCTCCTGCTCTCACCTCACCACCGCCGCCATTGCCCTCCCCGACAGCCTCCTCAGCCTCACGATCCTGTGTTGCAACATAGCCACCTTGGACGGCGTGCGGCTCCCGTCCGCGTTTGAAACCCTCTGCATGGACAGCTGCGACATGGCCGACCCGTGGATGTGTCCCTTCCCAGACCTGATGACCCTGCTCAGCTTCGACGACAACGACGGCATGGTCCCGCCGCCCCAGGGCTACGTCTTCCCGCCACAGCTTGAGCACTTGCATCTCTGCAACACCGGCATCACCTCCCTTGCCCACTGCGAGGTGCCCGACAACACCCACGTGGTGATCGACTAGGCGTACATTAGCTTCACATGGCCACCAGATCCATGATCTCGGTGTTGAACAACATCTCAAACGCCTCGCCCGACTGGTACAACCCGTGCGCCCGCAAGTGCTCCAAGTGGTCCATCACGCGCCGGCAGATGGTGCTGCGGATCAACTGCGCAAGGCGGTCGCACTGGTCCCGAAAGTACACTGCCTGCTCCTCGTTCATCAGCGCCAGTCCACCGATGATCATGGCCCAGATGGGCATGGCGTAGTGCGGCGACAACTGCTCCACCCGCCGCATCTCCGCCATCATCTCGCGCACCTGCCGCTGGATCACCTCGTCCGGCGACCGCACCTCCGGGTGGAGCATCTTGGTGATCAAGATCCCCAGCGCAAGCATCACGATCCGCGCCGTGCCTGCGTTCGAGGCGTACGCCGCGGCCTGCGTGCTGCCAAACGTCACCGCGCACCGACGCTCCACCGTGTCCACGTCCACCAGCACGTTTGTCTCGATTGTGCGCTGGAGCCGCAGCGCCAACCACCGCGCGTTGTCGTTCAACGGCATGTGGAGCCGCACCAACCAAGACGCCTTGGCAGCCACCTCAAACGCCCGCGCCGCCACGCCCAACAACGAGGCATCGATCCACGGGTGACACCGGGTGCCGTCGGCCAGGCCCCACACACGCTCCCACCGGTGCAGCGGCTCCACCAACCACCGGTTGCGGTCGAAAAAGTGGAACGGCAGCGGGAGCAGCTGTCGGAGCTTGTGGTGGTTGCAAAAGAAGATGGTGACGGAGTAGTTGAAGACAAAGTTCTCCAAAAGCGTCCGGTCCAACGGCGGGAGCGGCGGGGTCCCCTCGATCTCGGCCGCCTCGGCCCCCGCCCCCGCCCCCGCCCCCGTGTCCATTCCGTCGCTGCTGCGGCGGCTGGCTCCGCCCCCCGGCTCAAGAAGCCGCTGCGGATATCGCTTGCACACCACTCCGTGAGCAGCCGTGAGGTGGGCCGCGCACCGCGTCGCGTTGTGGCCAAAGCTGCGGTCCCGTAAACAGAGCGTCTGCAACGTCTGCACCGCCACAAAGAACCAGTCCTCGTCGCCCCGCACGCGTCCCAGCGCCACCGCATCCATCAACATGTCCAACGCCCGGAGGTATCGTGTGTACGCCTCCCGCAGAAGGTGCTCGTCGGGCTCCTGGCCAGCAAGCATTGCTGCGCCGCACGCAAAAAAGATCTCCCGAAGCTCTGCCGACTGGGCACCAAACGGGAGGAACGTTCTTGCCGGGAGGTGTTCCTGCGTGCAGTGCGGCTGCGTGAACAGCGGGAGAAACACCGTGGCGCACGTGTAGTACAAGTGCGCCTGCTCGCGCGAGAGCTGCACCAGCGGAATCCACAGCAGGTAGTAGTCGAGGAGCAATTGGCTGGACGGCGACGGCACCGCCACCTCCTCCACCGGCCCGAGATGCAACGTGCTGGGCGGACTCTGCACAAGATTGGCAAAGTCGTCGAGGTTGAGCGGCGAGGTGCCCGCGAGCTGGAGCTGTGACGGCAGCGGCACCGCCTCCACCACCGGCCCCACCGCCTGTTCCCGGGACACCTCCCGGGACTCCTCCCGCAGGCGGCCCGGCCGCAAGCACTCCAAAAAGTTCCGCTCGCACCCCGAACACTTGGGGTTGAACTTTTCGTCACACTTCTTGTGGCGGCGGCGGCAGGTGAGGCAGCCCGTGAGCGAGCGCTTGAACGAGCTGCGCTTCCGGCGCGGCTTCAGCCCGAGCAGCACCACCGTCTCCGTCTCCAGCGACACCTGCGGCTGCAGCATCACAAACTCGAACTGCATCGGATGAGTCATGTATGTGTGGGCTCCTGGTGGTTCACAGAGGATGTATGTTTTTTCTGGGATGCAGCACGGGTGTGGTTGGCGCAGGGACGTGCATGGCGGGTGTGGCACGAGGCGGGTGGGTGCGGTGCTCGGCCAGCAGCAGAGGGCGTGTGGGTGTAGGTGTGCCTGCCCTGGCAGCTGTCTAGCGTCGCCATTCACGTCCGCACGCTTCCGTCCGCGCGTGAGCCTATCGCTGTTCCCGCGCCGAGCACCCACCGACACGCGCGCCCGCTATCACCGCGTGTATGCACCTGGGCATCGCTTGATCCGTCACCGCGTGTAGCTCGCGGTATAAGAGCGGTCGAGTCCCCCTCCATCCCGCCCCCACCCCGGCTGCCCTCCATGACCAGAACCCTCAACATTGCCAAGAACCGCCTCATCGACACCATCCACTACACGGCCCAGTGGGGTGCCAAGACGCTGTGGGGCCCCGAGGCCACCCAGACGGGCATGTGCCGGCTCGCCCTCAGCGACGAGGACAAGCAGGTGCGCGACTGGTTTGTGGCCGAGACCAAGCTGCTCGGCTGCGAGGTGCGCGTGGACGAGCTCGGCAACATTTTTGCCATCTACCCGGGCAAGAAGCAGGGCGCCCCCATCGGCATCGGCCTGCACTTGGACACGCAGCCCACCGGCGGCCGCTACGACGGCATTCTCGGCGTGCTTGCCGGGTTGGAGGTGTTGCGCACCCTCAAGGACAACGACTACGTGCCCGAGTACCCCATCGCCGTGGTTGACTGGATGAACGAGGAGGGTGCCCGCTTCCCGCGGCTGCTCATGGCGCTGGCGGTGTGGGCCGGCAACTTCACCAAGGAGGACACCTACGCCGAGACCCTGGTGTTGGACACCAAGCCCGTGACGGTGTTGCACGAGTTGGAGCGCATCGGCTACAAGGGCACCACGCTCGTGCTGCACACCGCCAACCCGCTCGCCGCCCACTTTGAGCTCCACATCGAGCAGGGCCCCGTCTTGGAGAACGAGCAGAAGCGCGTGGGCATCGTCACCGGTGTCCAGGCCTACGTGTGGAACAAGGTGAAGGTGTATGGCAAGGCCCAGCACACCGGCACCACGCCGCTTGCCCACCGCCGCGACGCGCTCTTGACCGCGGCCCAGATGATGGTGAAGGCGAACGAGATTGCCGCCGCCGAGGGCGGCTTGGCACTGGTGGGCATTGTCACCGTGGGCCCGGCCCTGGCCAACGTGATTCCCGAGGAGTGCGAGTTCATTCTCGACGTGCGCCACGTGGAGGACCGCGGCATGAAGGCCATTGTCGACGCGTGCAAGAAGGAGTTTGCCACCATTGCCGAGGCTGGCAACCGCTCCGCCACCGCCAAGCCCTTGCTGGTGGCCTGGGAACACATCTACACCCTGGATGCCGTGAACTTTGCCCCTGAGTGCATTCTGTGCGTGCGCGAGGCTGCTGCCGAGGTGTGTGGCGACCTGGTGCGCGAGATTGTCCTGGGCGCCGGCCACGACCTGTGCTCCACGCTGTGCGTGGTGCCCACGCTGATGGTGTTCATTCCGTCCTTGGACGGTGTGCTGCACAACCCGGAGGAGTACTCCACCCCCGAGCAGGTCAACGACGGCTTCGAGGTGTTGCTCAACGCCGTGTTGAAGTACGACCTGAAGCGGACCCAGTAACCCTTGATATGTATTTGCACGCTACTCGTTGTTGCGCCTACTTGCGTTCCTCCCACTGCACCCCCACCCACTCCTCCACGTAGCCCACCGTCACCCCACCCGCCGCCTGCGTCCACTCGGGAACATAGTCCTCCTCGTCGGTGCACACCACAATCGTGCCCCACTCCATGCCGTCGGCCACTGCCGGCTCCAAGTCCATGATGGCCTTGGGCATCACCTGCAACTCAAAGCGCCGCGACGACAGCGGGTTGTATCCGGGCGCAGGCACAAGCGGGCGCAGAGCGTCTGCAAACACCCGCGCCACGTCGTCCTTCAGCGAGTAGAGCAACGGGCGCCCGCCGAGGTCGTAGCGGAGCACCTGTGTGGGGTTGTGCTGCACGCGCGTGGCAAACTGCTGGAACTGCTTGTCGTCCATGGTTTCCGACACCTCCTTGGCTCCCTGCGGAAGCGCAAGCTCGCCGGGCAGGATGTCCACTCCAGGCTCGATGGCCTCGGGGTCGATCTGGATGCTCGTGGGGAGCAGGTCCCGGCGCTTGTGGAGCCGCTCGGGGTCCACGTACACGAGCAGGAGTGGAAACTGCGAGGACGCAGACGCCGCCGCAGGCACCGCTGTCTGCCTGGGGGCAACCGGAGCCGCCTTGGCCGCCACCGATGCAAACGAGGCGGGAGCCGGAGCAGCCGCGGGAGTAGCAGCCACGGGAGTAGCAGCCGCAGCCACGTCCTTGACGCCGGAAGAACTGTCGCCAAACGGGTTGCCGCCAAACGGGTTGCCGCCAAACGGGTTGCCGCCAAACGGGTTGGCGGCAGGCTGGCCGGCACCGCTCTCGTCCTTCTTGAACAACGCGGCCGTGGCCTCGATCTCGAATTTGCGCTTCTGCTCCGCCTTCACCTGGGCCTCCATCGCGCTCTGCTCGGCAGCCTTCCGCTCGGCCTCGATCGCCGCCATCTTGGCCTCGTCCTTGAGCACACCACGGATACACCGCACGCTTCCACGCTGGCGCCGGCACAGGGGATCCGCACATGCCAACACATACAACACGCGGTCGTACAGCTGGTCTTCCAAGGGAGCAAACGCCTGGAGCACGAGTCCGAGCGGCTTGTGGCAGTGGCCGCACTCCACAAGCGCCGCCGCCGGCGCGGCGTCCTGGTGGAGCCACACAGGCGCGCCACCAAGGAACGTGTCCTCCGCCGTCGGCACGTCGTCGGCACCAGAGTCCACAAACCCGAGAAACACGCTCAGCGTGGGCACATCCACCTCCAGATCCAGGTCCGAGTCGGAAAGAGACATGGAGATTTTTTTGTCGCTGCACGGGAGGAGATGGATGCGGAGCGTGAGTGGGGCTGGCGGCCGTCCTGGGAGGGGGGCCCGTAGGCCGCAGGCAATACAGGGGGGGGGATGAGGGTGCTGATCAACAACGGGCAGGAGCACAGGACCCAGCTTGCGGGCGGCCGCCGCGCCGGGCACGCTCCAGTCCCTGGGAAGGGCCGGGGCGGTTGCCGGGGCCAGCACCCAGCCAGCTGCAACCAACCACCACTCGCGGGAGCCTCCCTCGCAGAAATCCTTCTCACACTCCAGGCGCTTGAATCACGGCTGCCGCGCCGTCAGATCGGCTCAGGGCCGCGGGCGGGTAGCGAAACCAGAGCGGGTAGCAGAGCCAGGGAGAACACCAGGGCGACACGCACCGCCACTCTCCACCCCACACAGTCTCCTCCCCATGCCTTCTTGTCCAGCCGGCCACACAGAACCGTCCGCAGCGGGTGCGTGCGGCGATAACCCCCGCAATCAAACACCGGAGGGATTAAAGGCGTTGGCGCACGTGATGCGTGCGTGGTCACTCACCCTTTTGACCCTCTTCCGCAACACCATCATGAGTTTGGGCCGTTCTGTTCCTGTTGACGAGCTGGCGCTGGCAGTGTCGCTTGTGGGCGCGCTGGTGCGCGGTGCCGATGGCGAGGGCGACGATTACCACGAGAACCCGGTCTCCCCGCCCAAGCGCGTCGTCAAGCACCACCCGCTTGCACACTTGGAGGCCCTGTTGGACGAGTTGATGACCGAGGGGGCCTTGTTGGGTTCCGAAGAGGACTTTGACCGGTTGATGGACCAGGAGGGGCACATCAAGCAGGAGGTGGTTGCCCCGCCCAAGAAAGACGAAGAGGTGCCGGAGGACATGGAGCGGACAGTGGTGTTGACGGCGCCGAAGGAGCAGGCCGCGGAGACTGCGGAGGCCGCGGTGTCCGAGACCACGGAGAAGGCAGAGATCCCGGAGACGGCGGAGACCGCGGAGCAGGGGGAGATCCCGGAAAAGGCCGAGCCCGAGAGCAAGGAACCCGCGGCTCCCGCGGCTCCCGCGCTCTCGTTCACCCCCATCGAGGTGACGGCTCCCGTGGAGCTCAACACTCCATTTGTCCCTGCGTCCCACCGCCTGGAACACGGGCTGTCGTACACCCCCACCATCCGCGAGCTTGAGCAGACCGGCGGTCTTCTCTCCACCGACAACCTTCTTCCGATGCACCTGATCGACGAGGCGCTGGAGCACGCGCACCCCGCGCAGCAGGCCCTGCCCGTGCGCCACCGGCCGCTGCGGCTGGTGCTGAGTGCCCACCTGGCGGAGCCCGCCGTTCCCGACAACGCTGCGGAGATTGATGCCGAGCACACGGTGCCTGCGGGTGCCCGTGCGGGCACGGCGCTGCCGTACTTCCGGGACCGGCTGCGGCTGAGACCGCGCGAGGCAGCTCCCGTGGCAGCCACTCCGCGGGCTCGTCCGGCCCATCTTGCACGCGGCGACTCGTACCAGCGCACGCAGTCGCGGACGCCGCTGCCGCCGCCGGGTGCAATTGCCGAGGAGGATGCTGCTGGCAATGTGCCTGACGAGTTCCGTCGTGCGCGCAGTCTGGAGCGGCCGCTGCGTCTGGTGTACACGATGCTGGCGCTGCTGCAGGCGTACCTCCGGCTGATCTCGCGGCTGCGGCTGCGCAACCCGACGCTGCGGAGTGTGATCCAGGAGCTGACGGAGGCGTTGGTGGAGGAGGGTGCATTGGTTGGTGGCGAGATGGACATGCCTCCGGACATGGAGAGTGCTGCTGAGGCGGAGTACAGCCGGGTGGGGGAGAAGCGGGAGGTGGATGAGGTGAAGGAGGAGGAGGAGGAGGAGGAGGAGGGGGAGAAGGAGGAGAAGAAGGAGGAGAAGGAGAAGGAGGAGACTGAGGAGAAGAATGAGGAGAAGGAGGAGGAGGAGGAGACTGAGGAGAAGAAGAAGGAGGAGACCGAGGAGAAGGAGACTGAGGAGAAGGAGGAGACTGAGGAGAAGGAGACCGAGGAGAAGGAGACCGAGGAGAAGGAGACCGAGGAGACCGAGGAGAAGGAGACCGAGGAGACTGAGGAGAAGGAGACCGAGGAGACTGCAACCGAGCCCAAGACCCTGGCCAAATCCTCTGCCATCACGGACGCCGACTTCGAAGGCATTTCCGAAGCCGACATCGAACGCGAGTTTGGCCAGAAGGGTCCCACCAAGGTGTACCTCTTCACCTCCTTCGCCGGCGGCTTCCAGGTGGCGTCCCGCCAGCGCCGGATGGAAACGATCCTTGCCGCCAACAGCGTCGAGTTCACGGTGCGCGACCTTGGCACGGACGACGAAGCCAAGCGCATCTGGCGCCGCGTGGCCGGGGGCAAGCTGTTCCCCGGGCTCGTCAAGAACGAAGACGAGTTTGTGGGCAACTGGCAGGACGTGGAGGACGCCAACGAGCACTACGAGGTGCGGTTGTTGTTGTATGGCGAGGAGTAGGTGCTATCCCACCCTATTTATACAGAGGCTGCCTTATGTAGGCACCAATTGGAACCGTGGTTTTGGATCCCGTTCAGCGGTAGTAGGCCTGGTCGTACGGCGTGGGCGCAGGCTGCGGGGGCTTGAAGGAGCTCCAGCGAGCCGAGTTGCGGTTTTCAATGAGCTCCTCGTTGCGGTCGGTGTAGAAGGACGGATTGCGCCCCCGCACGACGATTGGGTTCAGCGTCAACAGCAGCATGACACTCACCGAGCCGTCCACAAGCACTGCGTGCACCAGCACACACAACCGGTAGTAGTTCTGGTAGGTCATGCGAGCGTTGTTGGGCGTGGCGCTCTTGAACTGGAGCTTGCGGATGTGGAACGCCTGTTCAAACAGCAGCACCAGGGCCGAGCTCTCGGGAACAAAGCTCACCTGGGCCGCGTTCATCGTCACCAGGTCGCTGACACTGGCATCCTCAAACTGCACGCCGCCGGCCTGGAGCGTGCTGACACGGGGCGGCTGCAGCCGGATGAGATAGAGCGGGCGTCCATCGGCAGCCATGACGTCGCTGGCAATGGCGTACTCCAGCAGACGAGCGGGCAGATCGGCACCGCCCAAGAGGATGGGGATCGGCACGTTTTCACTGCTGCCGTTTGTGTTGGCATGCACCACCACCGCCAAGTGGCGGATGGCCACCGACCCCACCAGCACCGGCACCAGCAGAAGCGCAACCCGTATGTAGGTGGAGATGTGGTTGCGGCGGTAACACGAGATGATGTGCTGGCCCTGGAGCAGCTCGGAGCGCGTGGCAAAGAAGCGGCCGTTGAGAAAACAGCGGAGATCGACCTCAACCTCGCGGCCATGGCGGTCTACAAGCCCTTGGAGAGCCGTTGGGCGGAGGGAAAGGTCAAGGAGCGACTGCCTCGACGGGGGTGGCTGGGGTATATGCTGGGGCATGGGCTGGGGCATGGGCTGGGGCATGGGCTGTGGCATGGGCTGGGGCATGGCTTGGGGCATGGGCTGCGACACCAGAGACATCTGGGACACCAGAGACATCAGGGACATCAGGGACACCAGGGACACCGGGGGCGGGTAGAAGGGCTGGGCCACAGGCGCGTGGCCGCCCCACGGCATGGCCTGGAAGGGCACATAGCTGGGCTGCTGCGGCATCTCGTACGCGGCGTGGACCTCCAGTAGCGTGCTGCTGGAAGGCACCACCTGGTCTGGTGGCAGCTGGTCGTCCCACACGTAGTACAGCAGGCCGTAGGGGTAGTAGGGCGTGCCCAGGACAGGCTGCCCCGCGGGAGGCATAAACCCAGTCGACAATGGGAGATGCACAGACGGTCCTGTATTGCCGAAGCCCGCGCTGGAGTACGCAGCACCGGCCAGCCCCTGGCTGTCGTCGTGGGGCGGGGGCGGCGTTGCACTGTCGCGCGCGTACATGTGGATGGGGGAGGTCAACAGCAACAGCGAAAGGAGAGACCGAGGAGGGGGGAGCCTCCCGAAAACAACGCGAAGAAGAGAAGGTGGAGATCACACACACGAGCAGCGGGTGCAGTCGAAATTACCCCACCCAGCGACTGTATGCCTGGTCTAATGCGCTGCACCAGCTACAAGCTTGGACCAAACACATCGAACGCGCGTGGGTCCTGCGGAACACACAGACCGGGGCCAGGACCATGGCAACCAGCTGACATTCTCCTGCAGAAACGGGGCAGTCGGTGCTGCAGGCAGGGGGAGCCGCGGGTTCAGCTGCCGCCGAACACTGACGATCCTTTTGGATTATGGGGCGGTTGTTAGGTGATGGTGCATCAATAGAGACCCGGAAAACGCGTGAAACACGGGCGATCCGGCTGGTCGGAGACAGGGCAAGGGGACAGGCGGCCGCGGCCGTGCCATTGACCTCCGCACCCACGCGGCTGTCGCGCGGGTTGCTCTGGCTCGCACATGCATCTCCGGATCAAGGTTCGCCAGAGCAGACCGACTGAACTATGCCGGGCTGCACGATGTATATGTGAGATGTGCATATGCACGCGGCGGCATGCACACGCATGCGGCCGGTTCCCAAACCAGCTATTCTAGCCGCGTTTCTCGGTGCGGCCGCGGCCAAACGCGCTTTTTTTGACGCCCCGCGACGGCCATGCAACGCGCGGCTCGCGGGCACGAACAAGGAGAGGCAGTGAAACGCTCTGCAGACACCGCGGCCCGCGTATCCCCCGGAACGCACCCCTCGCATGCAGCTGCACTGCTGCCCAACCTAAAAACGCACACGTGAAACCTGGCCCGTGGGGGTGGTGCGTCGACGGTGAAACTCGGGGCGGGTGCCCAGCGCGTGGAACTAGAGACAGCGGCCGGCCCGTCGCGGGTTAAAAAAATTTGGCGCTTGCGGTGGGCCCACCAGCGGCGCCCGCGGGTGGCGCGGGCCAGGCGCGTGCGCTAGAGCGCCAGAGCGGGCCGGGCCACGGCGGGTCCCGCGGTTCCCATGTGCACCGATGCTGTTCTGCCTCGTCGTCTAAATGCGTGCTCATGACTATGTCCCGGGCTCCAGGGGCGCAGACGCAGCAACAATTGGCTAAACCGCAACAAGACCCAACAATCAGATCTGAAACGCACCTGTTGGCGCACGGCGCATAACACACGCCTCTGCCTGTGATTCGCGGCTTTTCCCCAACACGGGAAAGCGTTGCAGCCACAAGCGGCGGGACTGGACCCGTTGAGCGCTTAAGCGCGGGCGGTGCCGGCTGGGAGCAGTGATCACCCTCCCGCACAAACCATGCGCGGCTCGCCCACAAAACGGCGCAGCCCGTGCTGGCGACTGCGCGGCCGGCACCGATTGCGGAAAATCGGAGATGCGGCAGGCCAGGGCCTGGCCCGCGCCATCCATCCACGGAAGCCCGTGCCACCCGTGAAACGCGAACCAGCAACGCGTGCGGCAGCGGGTGCGGGTCACGCTGTGCGCGGAGCGTGCAACCTTGCCGACGTAGCACCGGCTGCATCGGGCAGCGCCGCCTTCCTCCACCACGAGTCGTCCTGGTTGCAGGCGACGGCGCAGCGCTCTCGCGCTCACAATGGGCAATCTCATGTAGGAAGCGATCGCCCGGTGCAGCCCCGTGCAGCCCGACGCAGCCTGGCGCAGCCTGGCGCAGCCTGACGCCGCCTGACGCCGTCTGGTGCAGACCACCTCACTCCCGCGCGCGTGAATGCGTGCATGCGTCTCCCGCTGCACCAGAACGCATCTATATGCAGGCTGCGCAACCCGCAAACGCGCCTCCTTGCAGGATGACGCACCTCCTCCTGCACCTCTCCCGGCCGTGCTTCAGCGGATGGTGCGCCGCCAGACCCTCGTGGCAACCACAGGTCCACTCCTGCGCCGCTCCTGCCAACGGGCCAACGTCCCCCGTGCGTTTCCGTAGACACGAGCACAACGGCCTGTCCCCACAACGCGCCCGTCGCGCGTCCTTCCGCGCCGCCCGTTCCACTCTGCTGCCTTTCGCCCCGGCACCCGCCGTCGCTTGACTGCCAGCCCATCGCTTCAGATCAAATCGGTCTGCCTTCCGTGTCTGGGGCGTGTTTACAACGCACCGCTAGGCCATGCACACCACCACGCCAATGCACCAACGGCAAACGCCCTCTGCAGCTCCACCGCACAGCCCAACAATGGCCCGCCGTCCACCACGCCGAAAAGGCAGCCCGCAGGGGGGGAGGAGGACGGACACCGCGCGCATCCACACCTTTGCTTGCACAGCTCCCAATGAGGATCAGCGGCTGGTTGCCAGGGAACCTCGCATCAACGCCCGCTCACCCCAGTCATCCCGGGCGCCACACACGCTGCGGCCCCATTGTGGAGGGTCCAACGGTGTTTTCTTTTTTCCTTGTACGACGAGAACAAAGGAGCCATGATCCGATCTGAGTGGCGACCGGCTCCGGATGCGCGCCTGGTAACCATGGCCCGGCTCCCGCCGACGCCCCCTGCCCACAGAACCACCGCCGCGTGCTGGTTTTGTGTCCCGCGGACAGTTGCGCCCGCCCCTGCCCATTTCCCCCAACCTCCCGCCATTTCCCACCAGACGCCCATCTACTTTGCGGCTCATTAGTCCGTGCAGAAAAGCCGCCTCGAGCACCCAGCGGGACCAACACTGCAGCCATGCAGCCTGCAACCACCGTGCCACCACCTCTCTGGAACGCGCCCGCACCCCCCCTCTCCCCGCTGCGGCATTCCGTTCCCGCATCACCAGTTGCAGCTGTGCTTTGCCTGTACGCCTCACCTCCACCCCACAGCCACCGCCACGGCACATTCCCTTCTAGCACAGAACGATCCTCATGCAATGGTTGCTGTAGTGCAACCAAGGTGAAACCTTCAAGGGCGTCACGCACGGTCTAGCCGAACAGAGCACCGGCCTGATGCAGCCAAACCCGGCACTGCTGCAATGCCACCGGTCTTGGATGCGGCAGCAACACCGCCGGCTGGGTGACAACGCCCGCAAGAGCGTCCGCAACAGCACCCTGGACCGCCAGTAGCACCCCTGGGCGTGAACCGTCGCCACCAGAGCTCCCCGGCAACCCCAATAACGAGTGTAAATCCCGGGATTGCCCCGAGGCGGTCTCGGCGGTCAACTCCCGGGCCTGTCGCATATGCATGGGTGGGCCGCGTGAAACCACCAGCAGGCCCGTTTCCGAGGCCAGTGGGCCAGTGTCTCCAAGAGCCGCCGCCGCCACCCGGTGTCAACGTCCGTGGCCAGGCCTCTCCGTCTTCCCGTGTGCCGCTGCCCCCCCGGCCGCCCCCACGGCTGCTCCCACGAGACTGCTATTCGACACATGCACCAACACCACCCCTGGATACGCCAGCCGCACCTCCGCCTCCACCATCCCTCGCAACTCGTCAAACAGATGCAAAAACGTCCCCACGTACCCCACCACCAACCCAGGCGGCGCGCCAGCCATGTCCGCCGCTGCCACCACTGCCGCCGCCACTGCCACTGCCGCGCGCCGCACCACTGCACGCACCTCCTGTGCTGCAGCCTCGGTCACGCCCTCGCCGCGGAAACTACGGACCACAACCTCTCCAGAAAGACCAAATGGCTCCTGAACCCCCCCTCCGGGAGTGCGACTGCCTTCGGTGGCCGCGTGGCGCTGCAAAACCCGCCGCACCATCTCGCAAACATACCGTCCGCCCGCAACCAACTCGAGCGGCTGGAAAATGGGACTCGCCGGGTGCAAGTATGGCGGTCTGGCTTTCCAACGAGCCATCCACCCGTCCCCCCAGCGCTCGTCCGTCTCGACTCCCAACACCTGCCCCACAAGATCCACGCCAAAAAACAGGAGTTCTGCGTTGACCACGTGGCGGCCGTTCTGGAAGCAAGCATTCACCCCGGTTCCGAGCACCAACGCAACGTCACACCCTTGGGCGTGTTTGCCAGCCACATACACCGCCACCAGGTCATTGGTGATGAACCGGACAGCGATTCGCTTTCCGTGGGCGTGCACGGCTGCCTGCAACAACTGGGCAATGTCGGCCCCCGCTACAGAGCCGTCCACAACGTAGCCCTTGCCCATCAGGACAATCGTTGCGGCACTAGCGTGTGTTTGCGCTACCGGGAAGCTCCACGTGACACCAGCATTCGCGCTATGGACACCGTGTCGATCCATCCACAATGCAACACACCCTCCCATCCACTCGAAAAACCCACGGTCCACTGTCTTTTCGCTATTGGGCACCTCCCACTGCGCCGCGTCCGTCACGGTGCACGGAACGCCGGCCTGGTGCACCAAAACCTTGGCCACGCGCAACGTCGAGCCGCCGAGATCAATCGCCACCACCGCGCCCCCCGCCGCGTGTGCCGGCATCACCGCGGGAAGCATCGCCACCGGGCTCCCCGCCGCCGCCGCTTGTTGCATCTCGCCTCGGATCGCGTGCGAAAGCAGCCAACTGTCCATGGCGACACGTTGGGAGATGCACGACGCATGCACGATTAGGTGCGGTAAGGTTTAGATAGCCGGCGGTGGAACGGCTCTCGGGGGCCCGCACAGGGCCAGTCGCTCCCTCATCCGGGCCAGCACGGCGCACAGACCGCAGGCCATGCCGCTGCAGACACTCCTGGTCGGTTTCTGGCGCGGTGCACCCTGCACCAGCACTCCTCGGCGCCGTTGGGGGCGGCAATGAGCGAGTTTCAGGCTCTGCTAGACGAACAGCAACCGCCAAATACGGCCAGCCGACCGCACAGCCCCCCACGCCACAGCCCGACCTCCCGACTCCCAAGCACCCGTTCCAGCCGTGCTCGGCCGACGCGCCCAACGCGCCCGGCTCTCTCCGAGCGTCTGCCCCGCGCACGGCCGTTGATCCTGCAGGGTCCGTTCGTCCGTGCTCATCGCTTCCCCGCATCAGGCCACGGCGTTTCCGCTTGCACCCACGCGCACCCACCCCCGCCATCCATGCGCGCTGTTGTTTTCAAGGGCCCGCGCTCCATTGAGGTCGAGGACCGCCCCCGGCCCACTCTCCAGCTCCCAACCGACGCCATTGTGCAGGTGGCCGCCGCCGGTGTGTGCGGCACCGAGCTCCACGCGTACCGCGGCGAGATGAACTCGCCCCCGGGCTACATCATGGGCCACGAGTTCAGCGGCACCATTGTCGAGCTTGGGCTGCAGGTGACTGGGTTCGAGGTGGGCGACACCGTGGTGGCCACCTTCACCCAGCAGTGCGGCACCTGTTTCTACTGCACCGCCGGCCACTCGTCCATGTGCGAGGAAACCATCACCTTTGGCTGCCCCCGTCTTGACGGCGGCCAGGCTGAGTATGTGCGTGTGCCGTACGCCAACCAGGTGTTGTTCCGCAAGCCCGACGACGTGCCCGACGAGGTGCTCGTGCTCATGGCCGACATTTTCCCCACCGGCTACCACGGCGTGAATCAGTACGCTCTGCGCCGCACCCCGGAGCAGCTTGCCACCGACACGGTGGTGGTGTTGGGCTGTGGTCCTGTGGGGCTCTGTGCCGTGCTTGCGGCCAAGGCCATGGGCATTGCCAACTTGATTGCCGTGGACCTGGTGCCCGACCGGCTCGAAACGGCGGCTCGGTTTGGAGCCACGGCCATCCCCCTCACCGATGCCGACACGGTGGTGGCGGCCGTCAGGGCAGCCACGGGCGGTCGCGGTGCCGACGGCGTGGTGGAGGTGGTTGGCAGCGAGGGTGCTCTCCGCATGGCGTTTGACCTCGTGCGGCCCGCCGGCGTTCTTCTGCTGGTGGGCTACCAGCACGGCAAGATCCCCATCCTGGGTCTCGAGTGCTACGTCAAGTGTGCCAACATGCTGTTTGGCCGCTGCCCCGTGAAGCACGTGTTCAACGACGCCTTGGAGGTGTTCCGCAAGGTGGCTGCCGAGGCCGCTACGTTGGTGGACACCGTTGTGCCTCTAGACGACGCCCCGCGCGTGTTTGCCTTGTTCGAGCAGCACAAGGTGCGCAAGGTGGTGCTCAAGCCGTAGAACTCTCTAGTGGCTCGCGACGCCAACATGTCTCCTGCACCCAGCCGCCGGATGCACATGCCGAATCGGGCGCTCTCATGTGATCAGCCGTTCCGGCCGATGACCCCGCATCGCCACCACGCCGCCCTTCTCTTCATGGACTCGTGCGGCCCGCTGAGCGCGTTGCAGCAGCTCTCCAAGCATAGCGCCACCGACCGGCTGTTGCAGGCCGACGTGGCGCGCCAGCAGCAGGCCGGCCCGCGCGCCTTTGCCCCGCAACAAGACGCCCGTCTCCAGCAGGAGTTTGCCCAGTTCCAGCAGCCAAGCCCGTTCGAACAGCAGCGGTATGAGCAGATGTACAACCAGCAGTTCCCGGCCAACGCACGACAGCAGCACATGGCCGACGACCGTTCCTGGGCCCAGGCGTTTGGCTCGTTGTCGATCGCCAAGCCCGAGGCCCAACAGTGGCAGCAGCAGCAGCCGCAGCAGGGGTCTGTCCTGGCGACGGCCCCCGCTCAGGCCCTGCAGTGGCAGCAGCAGTTTGTCCAGAACCAACAACACCACCAGCCGCAGCGGGCGTTTCAGCCCGGCGCCTCTCTGTTTGCCTCGTCCTTCATGCAGTCGCAGCGGATGATGGCCGCGCCCCAGCCACACGCCATGCTGGAGCACCAGGAAACACACCGCCAGGAGCAGGAACAGGCGATGTACGACCGCGAGTTTGCCGCGGTTGAGCGCGAGATGGCCGAAGCGCCGGCAGTGCTGCAGCAGCCGGACGTGGTGCCGGCAGCCCCCTCGGCGTTTGCAGACACGGCGCGGATGATCGAACAAACCATGCAGCAGGGCCCGGTCTCGGGCACGGCCACGGCCGAAGCCACCCACAACAAGTTCCACCAGTCCAACTTTCTCAAGCTCATGCGACTGATTGCGGACCGCGAGGTGGTGCTCGATGCGTCCGAGACCAAGTTGGTGACGGCAGAGGGGGTGGACGTGCGCGACACGCCCATGGAGCGCTCCACCTCGGGTCTCACCGACCAGACCCGGCTGGTGCTGGAGACACCGGTGCTGGCGACCCCCGCCGCCACCCAGCTGCATCTCCCGGACCCGCTTGCCCACATTCCCAACCAGGGTTTGGCTGGGATGGACCTGCCGTTTGCCGCTGCTCAGTACGTCATGGCGGGCCACAGAAACCTCGACATGGAGGACTGGGCCGAGGACTACCGCCACACACCGCCGCCGGAGCGCGACTACCAGTGGCACACCAACTACGACGGCGAGGACATGCACCAGGCATAGACAGACCTATACTCTATTACACCGCACCGGCACCGATAATATACACCCTGTCCACACGCCGTGCAAACCTCACTCCGTCAAGCTCGAGCTGGTTGGCTTGCATGTCGCTGAAGATCAGCTTGGCGTACACCACCAACTTGTGCGCAACCCAGGCGCTGGTCGAGGCGTTGGTGTACGGGACGGTCCACCACGCCTCCCCCAGCACACCCGACTCTGCCGTCCCTGGCCCCGCCACCCCACCGCCGTATGGCAGGACATACACGGCGTGGCGGCGAAACTGGTCGACACAGCGCACCAACGCCTCCCCAAGGTCCTGGATCGACAAGGTGTTGCCAGCCTCAAACGCCGCCAAGCCTGACTGACACACAGCGCAGCCCGGTGTGCACGGGGCCCAGAACCAGTCCCGGTCCATGTACCGGTCGGCCTGGGTGAAGGGAGTGGAGTACGCCACCAGCTGTGCCTTCACAAGCCGCCTCCCAAGCCCCGCCACCGAGGGGTACCCATCAGCCAGCACCAGTCGGTACCGGGTGGATCCAGGCGCTCGCCGGTACTGGTACCCGAAGCGATGCAACTGGGGCAAGAAGGGAAGCGCGTGGAGGGCAGACGCAAGGCCGTCGTTCAGCATGTTGGCGAACCGGAGGTGGAGATGAAAGTAACGGAGCTGGGGGAGACTGGTCCGGGCAAGTTTCTGAAGAAGACTGACGGTGGATGTCGGTGGCTCGGGAACGTACCCGCGCGACTGCTCCACCAACAGGAGCCGGAGAGTGGAGAGGGTACCGGCGTCGAGCACCAGCCGCCACCACGAGTACGCACCAGGCACGGGCACGCTGTCGGGGTGGGTGTACAGAAAGGACGAGAGGCCAAGCGCAAACACCGGCACTTCTGGGTGGCCAGGCAGCGCCACCACGGCAAGGCTCTGGAGCGCGGAGGGAGGAGCGGTCCACGTTGCCATGGCCGCCTCCGTGGTGGCCACGGCCTTGAGCAGCGGCGTGCGTGGAAGGGGAACCGACCCGTTGGTAAGACGCTCAAAGAACTGCAGCGCCTGGAGGTGTGTTCCTGGCACGTCCATGTACACCACGCTCCGGCCAAGACTGGCGGCGTTGTGGGCAACAAACTGGTCGAGGTTGCACAGCGCGGCAGCCACAAGCACCCGGACAGGCACTGGACACATGTGCTGGTCCAACCGCACCCGGTTGAACTGCTCCAACTGGCGCGGGGTTCGGATAACGGTGATGTTGTGCGCAACCACGTCAGCCTCGGGCGGCACGCCCACGTTGGCGGCAATCGAGTGGTATAGCTGGCGTTTGGCCACGGCATGGAACCAGCGGTCCACGAGACACGCCGCCACAAGGTCCCGCTGGTCCAAGTGAGCCAACACAAGCGGAAGCTCGTCGGCAAGAGAGGAAATGGGCATGCGGCACACGGAGCTTTCACGATGCGATGACGCATCGGCTGTATGCAAGGGTTCGTGTGGGGAAACGAGAACCGTTGGATTTTACGGAGTGTGTGGTAAAACCGAGGGAGGGGAGCAGCCGGGGCTCGGCTCCGGGAAGACACGGCCATGCAAACCAGAACTGCAAATGGTAATACTCTATCACTGGGCGTCGTCGTCAAACACGTTGCCGTCCGCCTCCTTCTCGGCCTCGCCCAGGCTCTTCTTGCCGCGGCCCTTGGGCACGTACACCACGCCGATAACCACGCCCGGGTACAACCACGGGATGGAGACCAAGATGGTGGCGCACACCATCATGGCGGCGTCCAACACCAACACGTACGGCTCGGTGGTCATCAAGTGGCCGTTCCAGCCCTCGCTGAACTCGGCAATGCGGTAGATGCTCCGCGTGTAGATGAACAACACAGCCGCCGTCATGCAGAACACAAACCACCAAACCACCAGGCCGCGCAGGCGCTCCTCGTGATCCGCCACGTAGCCCACCGGTCTGGGGTTGAGCCACGACTGGCGCTCGCCGGTGTAGCCCTCGCCCAGGTCTGCCGGCAAGTTGCGGTTCACGTACACGCGGTAGAAGAAGAAGAACCAGAGGCCAAGGAAAAAGGTCATGCTCGCAACCTGGAAGGCCATGCCCGCAAGCATGACGTGGTCACCGCTCTTGACCGTGTCGGGGTCGTTAGACCCGCCCGCCATGCCGCCGCCAATGGCCTGCAACACCACCAGAAACACGTCGCAGGTGACAAAGATGTACGTGTACCACATGGGCTTGATCACGGAGTACGCCGGGTTGAACACCACCACGAGCTTGGCAAGAAGCGCATACAAGGCCGCCATGTAGAAACACGGCGCAATCGTGAGACACACCAACTGCGCCACAAACGCATTGTACACGTCCCAGATGTTGTTGTGCAGCCACACGCGGGCCGCATAGCCGCCCATCTCCAAACCCACGCCGCAGCAGATGGTGATCCCCCACCACACCTGGCGGTACCACACTCCCATGACGATCTGCGCAACCAAGCCCACAACCATGAGGGCAAGGAACAACAGGTTGCCGGCAAGGTTGGGAACGTAGCGGTAGTTGTTGTACGGCATGTCGTTGGCCACCTTGTTGAGGGCCGCCAGCGCCAGCGCCCGGGCCGCCGTGTCGGTGGCAGTGGCGTAGGCGTTGAAGCCCAGATACAAGTCCAAGGTCCAGCTCTGGAGCCAGACCTCGGTCAGGAGCAGGGCCTTGGTCTTGCCGGTGGCGGTGGCGTACGCCGCCTGGTTCAGCGCATACGCCAGCGTCAACAGGACATAGTTGGCGTAGTCGATCGTGGCGTCCTGAAAGACGGTAGAGAAGTCAACAAGCGCAGACATGAACGTGAACGGGTGGGCAGTCGCCGAGGATTAAATACCGCGCCGGAGGAAAAGGTGGGCCCTGCAGCACTACTTGGCATTAGGCTGTGCTTGCAGCGTGGCGCCTGGAACGCTGCTGTTTACAGGGATTAACGGACGTTGCCTGCATGCACGACGCACAGGGTTGGTGTAGATATGCGGGGCTTGTGTGTCGCCGGGGATTACGGGCCGTGAGGTGCAGCAGGGCGGCGTTTACGGAGACTCCGCCGCGTACACTCCGGCGCACGCTCACCCCGGCGCACTGCTGCGGTCGTCGGTGTGTGCGCCGTGCCGGGCGGCCATGCTCGAGGACGGGTTCCGGGTCATCCGGCGCTCGAGGCTGCTCGAAAATATCTTCCCAATACGGCAACTCCGATCGGACAAACGGCGCCGAATGCGGTAACTCCGCTGCTTGATGCTCCGACACCGCCTTCCGTGTGCGTGTCTGCGACATGTATTTGTCAGGATCCAGGCGGTGGAGACCGTTGCGCCTGGCTCCCGTAGCAGCCTGGTGGAGGAGGCGCAGCCTGGCATTGCTGCCGCAGGCTTGCTATGGGGCCCCTGCTAGCGGCCGCAGGAGGAACGTCTGTCCGCGGCTCTCCAGCCAGCAGTGAAGGTGGACATCGACGTGGTCAAACACACCCAGGTGCTTGTGGTTCTGCCTCGCTGCCTCGGGAAGTTCATGTCATATTAGAGCTCTCTGCTCTATCAAGGAGTCTCGTCGCCAAACACGTCGCCGGACTCGCTCTTCTCCAGGTCGTTCGCCGTTCCGCTTGCGCCGTTCTTGCCGCGGCCCTAGCGCCACCGTATTTACACATACGCATGTACGGCCCGGATTCAGGGGCATGGTGCAGCGTTTGTGTTCTTGCCACTGCCACTGCGCAGCCAACAGAAGTGGCCCCTCGCCGATACCTCCGGGGCCTGGTTGAAAATTAAGCGCCACTAGTCAACCGTAACCTCATCTAGCGGCAACCGGGGTTTGCTGCGCCACCAGACACAGAACGGTCCGTAGCACGTGTGGCTTCTCGTTCGCATGCATTGGCCAGGACCTAGACACGCCCATCACAACATGTCTCTGTCTCTGGTGCTATCCCACCCACCTCCGTAGCCTGCGCCGTTGTTCCCCCCCTTTGGCGTCTCGTAGCCGGCAGACGAGAAGCTGCTGGCCAGGTAGCTGGGCGGGGCAGCCACGTCGAGTCTTTCGGCGGAGGTGCCATGCTGTGCCGTAGTCCCCATCTGTGCCATCTCAAGTGCCTCGGGCACTCCGTCCTTGGCCACGCCGTGCTTGGCGCTGATCCGGCCGTACACCCGGCCGGGGTATGTCCACGGGATGCTGCACATGATGGTGGCAATCGCCATCAACAACCCGTCGAGAACCAACAAGTAGCCTTCATGCAGCATCAAGTGGCCGCCCCACCCCTCGGCAAACTCCACCACGCGGAAAATGCTCCGGATGTAGATGCACAAGATGGCAATCGTGAACAACACCACCATCGGTGCCATGCCCGGGTGGTCCTGAGCATAGCGGAACTCGGAAGTCCAGCCCACGCGGTACGGGTTCCTCCAGCTGCCGGGCGTGCGCACCACCTCGGTTCCCTTGTTCATGGGCGGGAGATGGCGGTTGGTGCGCACGCGGTGGAAGAACATGAACCAGTAGTAGAAGAACAAGGTCATGGCCGAGCATTGGACCAACAACCCCGCAATAGCAAGACTCTTTCCGGTATCAGCCAGCAGAGCGTTGTCTGTGGATGACGCCATCATGCCACTGCCAGCACACTGCATCAACACCAGGACAATGTCCGAGCCGAGGAAGATGTACGTGAACTGCATGGGCCTGATCACAGAGTACCGCGGGTTGAACACCACCACAAGCTTGCCCAACACGCCGTACAACGCAGCCATGTAGAAGCACGGAGCAAACGTCAACAAGGCAGTCTGGAGCACATACAACCCAAAGCAGTCGTAGAGGCGACCCACTGCAGCGCCGCGGCCCACGTAGCCAATGAACTCGAGAAAGACGCCGATACCAAAGGTGATTCCCCACCACCGCTGCTTGTACACAATGGCCAACACGAGCTGAAACGCAAAACAGACTCCCATGACTGCAGCGAGCACCGAGTTCGCAGCCATCAGGGGCACGTACTTGAAGTAGTTGTACGGAATATCGGCCGCCAAGCTTGTGGCCGCGGCCAACGCCTCCAGCTGCGCCGTGCCTGTCGCGGTCGCGTACACCTCCATGTTCTGCATCACCGCAAGGGTGTAGGCCTGGAGCGCAAGCAGAGTCTCCAACGAGTCCCTGTCGCCCGCCTTGGTTGCGGTCTGGTACACGGCGTACTGGGAGGAAAACACGGAGAGGGCCGAGTCCACCCCGCTGGCGTCGACATACACGCCATCAACGTAGGTGCTGAGAGTACGAGCGTGAGGAAACCCGGTGGGCACGGTGAGCACCGGAAAGGTGGTGCCCGGGAGTGCTCCGGTCGAGAGCGAGACAGTGGTCATGGAGCGTGGACGCCAGAAGACCGCCAGCAACGCGGATATATAACGAAAGCACCGGCCGTGGCTGTGGAGCCCTCCGCAGAGACACTCAGCCTCCTACAACCGCGACGGGCGCCTTGAACAGTGCCATATTTAGCACCAGCCAATCAACGGGTCGCTTTGCGGCGCGACGTTTCTGTTGTTGTGTGCGGCGCGTCAAAAGCCGCCGCGTAGACATGCGGCTGTGCGTCCAATTGCCTGGCCTTGTTTACCTTTTTGTTTGCCACCGCGGGGCTTGGCCAGCTGCGCCACCGATACTGTACACGGAAGCCCTGCCCGATCTGCGCCCACGGCGACCCATCTGGCTCCTGCAGAAACGTGCATGTGCATACATACCCCTAGAATGAACACCGGTTTCGGCGGTGCGCCGCGGCGCTTGGAACGGGGCTACGGCGCACATCCACAGCGCGGGCTGTGCTAGGACTCCGCACCGCGGACCACGCAGCCTACAACCCCAGCCGCACGCTCTCCACGCGGTCGTCGTAACTGTTGCCTTTGAAGGCCGGCGGGTGCAAGAGTGCGTCGACCCCTTGCCGGTTGGCCAGCGACATCTCAAACGACTCGTAAGCGCGGTCCTTGGCCACGCCGTGCTTGGCGCTGATCCGGCCGTACACCCGGCCGGGGTATGTCCACGGGATGCTGCACATGATGGTGGCAATCGCCATCAACAACCCGTCGAGCACCAACAAGTAAACCTCCGTTGCCATCAAGTGGCCGCCCCAGCCTTGCGCAAACTCCACCACGCGGAAAATGCTCCGGATGTAGATGCACAAGATGGCAATCGTGAACATCACCACCATCGGTGCCATGCCCGGGTGGTCCTGAGCATAGCGGAACTCGGAGGTCCAGCCCACGCGGTACGGGTTCCTCCAGCTGCCGGGCGTGCGCACCACCTCGGTTCCCTTGTTCATGGGCGGGAGATGGCGGTTGGTGCGCACGCGGTGGAAGAACATGAACCAGTAGTAGAAGAACAAGGTCATGGCGATGCACTGGATCACCAAGCCCGCCACAGCAATGTTCTTACCGGTGCTTGCCAGCAGACCGCCCCCGGATGCAGCCGCCATCATGCCACTGCCAGCACACTGCGTCAACAACAGCAAAATATCGGCCCCAAGGAAGATGTACGTGAACTGCATGGGCTTGATCACAGAGTACCGCGGGTTGAACACCACCACAAGCTTGCCCAACACGCCGTACAACGCAGCCATGTAGAAGCAAGGAGCAAACGTCAACAACGAGCTCTGGATAACGTACAACCCGAATCCGTGATAAAGCTTGCTGATGGACGCCGAGCGCGCAGCGTAGCCAATGAGCTCACACAAGACACCAATGCTGAACGTGATCCCCCACCACCGCTGCTTGTACACAATGGCCAACACAATCTGCGACACCAAGCAAATACCCATGACTGCAGCAAGAGCAGCATTAGGACCAATCAGGGGCACGTACTTGAAGTAGTTGTACGGAATATCGGCCGCCAAGCTTGTGGCCGCGGCCAACGCCTCCAGCTGCGCCGTGCCTGTCGCGGTCGCGTACACCTCCATGTTCTGAATCACCGCAAGGGTGTAGGCCTGGAGCGCAAGCAGAGTCTCCAACGAGTCCCTGTCGCCCGCCTTGGTTGCGGTCTGGTACACGGCGTACTGGGAGGAAAACACGGAGAGAGCCGAGTCCACCCCGCTGGCGTCGACATACACGCCATCAACGTAGGTGCTGAGAGTACGAGCGTGAGGAAACCCGGTGGGCACGGTGAGCACCGGAAAGGTGGTGCCCGGGAGTGCTCCGGTCGAGAGCGAGACAGTCGTCATGGAGAGTATTTCAAGCAGCTAAGGAACTAGGGCTAAAGAGACTGGTAAGCCACTGTTGGGAACAGCCCGGCTTTAAGTATCTTTCTCCACGCCGCCCAAAGGCTGCGCCCCGTCTTTCGCCCAGCCGCGCAGTCTCCGTGACGACCAAGCAGGTCAGATATGAGGCCTTGTCTGGGCTGCCCCCAGCCAATCGCGCGTTGGGCACTGCTGCAACCTTCTATCTGTTGTGCGTCAGCCGCGGCGTTTGATGCATAACAGCCGTACAACCTTATGCTGTGGTTCTTGGCACTGTTTACAGTTGGTTTGCCACCGAGGGGCTGAGCGGCCTCGGACGGATCGTTAGAGGCCACAGAAGCAGCAGGCGCATGGTCCCAGTCTGCCCTTACCTGGGATTTGCGTCATGGTGCATATGCCGGCCACGCCGTGCATGCCCTCCTGTGCGCAGTGCCGAGGGACCCGCGGGCTGGCCCCGAAGCCTCCCGCCAGCCAGCCCTGTCAGGTAGAGTGTCCCCTGGAGATCACAAGTGGGTTCGCTCCATTTCGATTGCCTCGCTCTCGCCCCAGAGCTCCACGTCGCCCTTTCTTCTCTGCTTCCGCACATCCACCCGGCCATACACGCGGCCGGAATAGCACCACGGAATGGACACGGCCACCGTGGCCACCAGCATCGGAATCCCGTCAAACACAAACAAGTACCACTCGTACTTGCTCACGCTGCTGTCGTACCCGAGACTGAACTCCACGGTGCGGTAGATGCTGCGGAGCTGGATCGCAATGATGGCCACGGTGGACAAGGCAATGAACCAGCGCATGCGCGCCTTGATCTGCTCATCCTTCCACCGAGCATTCCACCCCACCGGATGCGGGTTCCAAAACGTGCCTCGGCGCTCAACCCCCCGCCCATCGTTCTTGTCGTACGGCAAGTCGCGGTTCACGTACGCCCGGTACAAGAACAAGGACCAGAAGAGGAGAAACAAGGTGGTGGCCACGAGCTGGACCACCATCCCGCCAATCACTGTCCACTTGCCATTTGTCGTGCTCTCGCCGTTGTAGGCAGCGCCGGCCATGATCCCGCTCCCTGCCGCCTGGATAAACACCAGAAACACGTCGCAGGTGACAAAGATGTACGTGTACCACATGGGCTTGAGCACGGAGTAGGCCGGGTTGAACACCACCACGAGCTTGGCGAGAATGGCGTACAAGGCCGCCATGTAGAAACAGGGGGCAAACACCAACACGATCGTCTGTCCAATGAACATGCCAAAGCTGTCGTACAAGTTCCGCGTCAGCACCACGCGAGCCACAAAGCCAAACGCCTCCAACCCAATGCCAAGGAACATGGTGATGCCAAACCAGAACTGGAGGTACCACGCCCCCAACACAAGCTGCATGAAGGCGCCCCCGACACGGATGGCGGCAAACACGATGTTGATCGCTCGGTTGGGCGTGTAGCCGTACGGGTTGCTGGGCATCTCCGAGACGTACAGCTTGATGGCTGCCACCGCCAGCAGCTGCACCTCCGTGTCGGTTGCTGTGGCGTACACGGCAAACTCCGACAAGATGGCGTTGGTGTATGCCTGAAGCGCAAGCTGTGTCTCCAACGACGCCGCCACCGCCAGCTTGGTGGCTGTTTTGTACACGTCGTAGTGCGACCGGAACCCCGAGAGGGCCAGGGCGGCGGCTGAGTTGTCTAGCGTGATGCCGGCCACAACAGTCGAGGTGGGGAAGCTGGTGGTGGCGGATGGCATCACGAGCGGCGGCACGGTGGCAGTGGTGAAGATGGTGGTGGGAAGCGACACGGTAGACATGGCGGGGATGCAGACCAAGAGCGGTGCTGGTGCATGGCCGGCCGGAAAGCTGTCTCTTTATAGACCGCTGCCAAACCTCGCCAGGCGCGCGGCGGTGTCCCGCTGCAGCCGTGCAGCGAACACGGACACCTGAGGTGGCTGAGGCTCTGGGCATGCACATGTCGCGCACGTTGCCGCGTACCCGAGCGTCACGGTGCGCCTGTTTGTTTATCCAAGTTGCCACTGGGCTTCAAAGCCCGTTCCGAGATCCGCTTGTCCGTGATGGTTCAGCCGTGTGGTGTGGTTCTCGTACGTGATTCGTATAGCATAATATGTTTGTAGGGCTCAGCCGTGCTGCTCTCAGCGCGAGTGGTGGGTGGAGCCCGGGACGGCACTGTGGTTCCAGTCGAACGTGGTGCGGGAGCTGTGACTCTTTCTGGACTTTGGGCGGGAACTGCGGCTCTTGCTCGGCTTCGTGCGGGAGCTGCGGTTCCGGCTCGACATGGAGTCTCTCCCCATATCATCCATTCCAAACGCCTCCACATCGCCCTTTCTTCTCTGCTTCCGCACATCCACCCGGCCATACACGCGGCCGGAATAGCACCACGGAATGGACACCGCCGCCGTGGCCACCAGCATCGGAATCCCGTCAAACACAAACAAGTACCACTCATGCTCGTTAACACTGCTGTCGTACGGAAGACTGAACTCCACGGTGCGGTAGATGCTGCGGAGCTGGATCGCAATGATGGCCACGGTGGACAAGGCAATAAACCAGCGCATGGCCGGTTTGGACTGCTCGTCCTTCCACTTGCTGCTCCACCCCACGGGGCGCCGGTTGAAAAACGTGCCCTTGCGCTCCACCACCTTCATGTCACCCGTGTCGTACGGCAAGTCCCGGTTCACGTACACGCGGTAGAAGAACAAGGACCAGAAGTAGATGAACAAGGAGGCAGCCGCAAGCTGGAAGGCCATGCCCCCGATCACCGTCCACTTGCCAGGCGCGGTGTTGTCGCCGTTGTTGGCCGCGCTCGCAAGCATGGCTGCACCCGCCGCCTGGAAGAACACCAGCAAAACATCGCACACGACAAAGATGTACGTGTACCACATGGGCTTGAGCACGGAGTAGGCCGGGTTGAACACCACCACGAGCTTGGCGAGAATGGCGTACAAGGCCGCCATGTAGAAGCACGGCGCAAACACCAACACCACAATCTGACACAAGTACATGGCGTTGTTGTTGTACAAGTCCTGACACAGCACCACGCGAGCCGCGTATCCAAGCGTTTCCAACGCCACGCCGATGAACATGGTGGTGCCAAACCAGTACTGGAGGTACCGCACCCCCAACACCAACTGGAGAAGGGCTCCCACGCCGCGGATGGCGGCAAACACAATGTTGCCCACGCGATCGGGCACGTAGCCGTACGGGTTGTAGGGCATCACGTCGGCAAGGTGGGTAAGCTCGGCTTTGGCCAGCAGCTGCACTGCCGGGTCGGTGGCTGTGGCGTACACCTCGGCGTTGGAAAAGATGGCGTTGGTGTACGCCTGGAGCGCAAGCTGTGTCTCCAACGACTTGACCACGTCCAGCTTGGTGGCGGTTTTGTACACGTCGTAGTTGGAGATGAAGGCCGAGAGCACCAGGGCGGCGGCTGAGTTGTCGAGAGTGATGCCATCCACCACGGTGGAGAGGGGAAGCGAGGTGACGGTGGCCGAGGGCACCACGAGCGGCGGCACGGAGGTGAAGATGGTGGTTGGGAGCGATATCGTCGTCATGGTGGGGCGGGCGTCGGGGCGGGCGTCGGGGCGGGCGTCGGGGCGAGTGTCGGGGCGTGTGTCGGCAAGAGAGCGCCCCGGTCGCCGCCGATCTACTTATACCTGGTCTCCATGCTCGCACCAACCCCTACTGCGCCGACCTGCCGACAGGCGGGCTGGTAACCCGAGGCTTAGCTGCACGAGAACAAGCATCGCCGACGCAGCAGGGTGCATGAACGCCCCCGTGTTTGTTTACAAGACCCGCCACCGAATATTGCTCGAAAATCGGGCCGGGCGCACGTGAGGCGTGGCTCTGCCAGGCGTAGAGCGTGGAGCACGACGTGGGACGCGGGGCGCGGAGCACGGACACAGCCGTGCCTGGGTGTTCAACATCATGAATTTGACATAAACTGCTCTCGGCAAACGGTCCGCAGGAGAGCATCACACTACAGAGACCGCGAGAAGCGCGTGCGGTTGGAGCCCACCTGGTAGTGCGTTTCCACAGGCTCGCCTGCGCACTTCTCGCTGTCGTTGCTGCTGGCGTTCTCCAGCTTCTTGCTTCTGCCCTTGGGCACGTGCACCCGGCCGTACACCCGACCCGGGTACGTCCACGGGATGCTGCACGCAATCGTGGCAATCAGCATGAACATTGCGTCCAACACAAACAAGTAGATCTCGTGCGAAATCAAGTGGCCGCCCCACCCCTGGCTGAACTCCACCACGCGGTAGATGCTCCGGATGTACACCGCAAACACCGACATGGTGAACAAGCCAATGAACCACTTCATCAGCGTCTTGCGCTGCGCCTCCAGATACCGCTCGGCCCACCCCACATGGTACGGATTGCTCCAGCGGCCCTGGCGCGTGAGCTCGGCGCGGTGGCCCGAGAAGGGTGGCAAGTACCGGTTCACATACACGCGGTAGAAGAAGAGAAACCAGAAGTAGAGAAACAAGGTGGTGGCAGCCACCTGGAACACCATGCCGCAGATCACCACCGCCTTGCCCGGGTCGGTGCTTTTGCCGTCGTTGGCGGCGGTGGCCATCATACCGCTACCGCCGCCCTGCAACAACACCAGCACCACGTCGCACACGACAAAGATGTACGTGTACGACATTGGCTTGAGAACTGAATATGCCGGGTTGAACACCATCACGCACTTGGCCAAAATGCCGTACAAGGCCGCCATGTAGAAGCACGGCGCAAACGTGAGCACCACCGTCTGGCACAAGTACTGGTTGAAGCTGTTGTACACGTTCTTGGTGCTGGCACAGCGAGCCGCGTAGCCAATGAGCTCCAACAAGGTGCCGATGGTGAAGGTAATGCCCCACCAGTACTGGCGGTACCACACCCCAAGCACGATCTGGATCACCAGACACACGCCAAAGATGGCGGCAAACAACGCGTTCCAGCCCAAGATCGGCGTGTAGTCGTACACATTGAACGGGGTGTTGTTGGCGTAGCTGGTGGCGGCTGCCCATGCCTCCAGCTTCGCCGTGCCGGTGGCTGTGGCGTACACCTCAAGCTCGCTGAGAATCGCAAGCGTGTAGGCCTGGAGCGCGAGCAGCGTCTCCAACTTGTCCACCTCGCCCTTCTTGGTGGCAGTCTGGTACACACTGTACGCGCTGTTCACCTCCGACAAGATCAGCTGGACATGGGACTCGTCGATGGTGATGCCCGCCAACACGGTCGAGAGCGGGAACGGCAGCGGCACTGCACTGCTGTCAGGGATCACAAGCGGGGGGAAGGTAGTGTGGGGGAAGACGTTGGTTGGGAGCAGAACCGTGGAGGTCATTATCGGTGGCCACTACGTGCGCAACGCGAGGCGCAACGGGGGATATATACCCTGTTGCTTGGCGGTTGCGGTCGTTGTGCTGGCGGCCTTTACGGCGAGCTGAGCCTGCATGCTGACGCACCGGACGCACGGCTGCGCATAGCCGTGCGTTAATGTTGTGGGTGTTTGCCACCGGCGACGCACGCGGCGGGGCTTGGGAACACGGACGGGGGACAGCAGCGGCTGGAGGGTCCGTGGAGCCGCGGCATACGAGGACGAGGACAACGGCCAGTGGCGGCCAAGCCGTCAACAGAGGCGGAGCTTGCCATTGGGCCTTGTGCGGCGTGGGTGCGGGTGTGATGCGGTGGCGGCGTGCACGCAGCGCAGGAACCACAACACAGCCGCCAACGGACCAGACAGAGAACATGGCTCATTATTATACAGTGCACGCCGGCACGGGTACCAGACCAGGACGACCAGAGATATTACAGAAGGCCGTTCCGGCCTAGCCCATGTTCACGATGAACTGGGACTGCGCAGCCTGCGTGGGCCGCGGCGTTTGCACCACCCGCCCATCGTTCAACAAGTTGCTGATGTTCATCTTGCTCTGGATGGCTGGGACTCGCGGCTTGGTCACCCTGGCAGCGCCCGCGGTCATCCTTGTCGCGCCTGCAGCCACCTCCCGCGCCTTCTTGGACTTGCGCGACACCTCCACCACGGTGCACACCGCCATGCTGGCCGCAGCCGCGTTGGACGCCGGCCAGCAGCAGTCAAGGAAGTTGCGGGCACACCCGGTGCACTTGCCGGTGGCAGGGTCGATCTCCTCGTCGCACTTCTTCTTGCGCAGGCGGCACGTCATGCAGCCGGTCTTGGTGCGGCGCTTGGCCGGGCCGTCGCCGCACTCCAGCACTGCCACCAGCGCCACCAGCGCCACCAGCAGTGTGGAGCTGCGCCGCGAGCACGGCAGCATCTGGGTGGAGTCCGCCGGCAGCGACGCCTCCAGCTGCGGCAAAAACACCGGCAGGTGCGGAGGCGTGGCGGTCTGGGCCGGCTTCGGCGGCGCGGCTAGGCTGAAAACTTGCTGGTACAGCTTGTAGTTCATCTTGGCTCGTGGGTATGAAGAGGAACGGAGCCGCTGGTGATATAGAGTCGGGTGACCGCAGCTGCTGGCGGCGCAAGCGCCTTCTGAACGGCAGCCCCACGCGAGCGCGGCCGTTCATCCAGCTGGGGCCGGAATGCGCAGGCGGAGGCGAGAGTGTGGCCCGAAACGGCAGGCGCAGAAGAGAACGGCCCTCCACACGGAAACCAATGCCGATGTGCATGACGTGCAGCAGCCAACTACGGCAGCCCACAGCGACGCGCTCGCCGCGTGCAGGAGGCACGAGAAAATATTTCAGCCGATTCGGGACACTTCGGCGCAGCCCGCGACGCACGGCGGCAGTTGCCGAGCGGCTGGACCCTTGCAGTGGGCGGCACACGACGCACGCGACGGCACGCCACGACACACGACGGCACGCCACGCCACGACACACGCAGCGCCCGCCCCTAGCTGCCCACAAAGTCCTCCACGCTCACCCCTAGACTCACCAAACACTGGCGTCCCACCCGCCGCTCATTGTTGCTCGCAGCCCGCCGCATCGCCAGCAAGTTCTCGTCACACGCCACCAACAACCGCTCCATCCGACACTCCTCCGCCCCGCCCATGTGCTTGAGCACCACTCGGTTCACCCCGCGCCACACCATCTCCACATACTGCCGCGTGCGGTAGAACAGCTCCGCCGGCGCAAGCACCATGAGCAGCATCACGTCCCGGAGCTCCTTCTGGTGCTGCAGCACCAGCCCGTACCTCGCGTAGAGCCCCTGGCAGTACTCCACAGCCTCCATCCCGCCGTCCTCGTCCATGCTCGTGACAAGCTCCACCAAGTGGAGCATCTGGAGCTGGAACCACACGTCCTCTGCCGCCTCGTCCGCCACCGCCTCCGGCCACTCCCGCTGCGCGTATGCCCACGCCTCGCTCGCCCGCCCCCCCAAGATCATCCGCCGCACCTCCTGCCGCTTCTCGGTCTGGTGCGTCTCGTCCACCACCACCCCGTTCCCCTTCCGCTCCATGTCTCGCGCCAACCCCGCCGCACACTCTCCGTACCCGCGGTGCACGAAAAAGTCGTACACCACCTCGTCCAACTGCCGGCGCACCGCCCCCAGACTCGCCTTCAGACTCGTCTCGAAAATCTCCGCGTACGCCCCCCGCTGCATCCGCTGCACATAGCCGCAAATGTCGTACGCAAACGGCCGGTACGTGCCAAAGTTGGTCCGCGCCCGCGCCGTGCCCAGCTGCTGCGCCCAGCACGACAACAACGGCACCCACCGGTTGGTGCTGCCATCCTCGCTGGCACCGTCCCCGCCCGGCGGCAACAAGTGGTGGTACTCGCACGGCACCTCCGCAACAAGCACTCCGTTCCGCGTCACCACAAACTTGCGCTCCACGTAGTTGATTCCAACTCCAATCGTGTCGCCGCGACCAAACCGCGTTCCGGGCCCCACCCCCAACGCCTCGCTGCCCCCGCTGCTTTTCTGCAAGCTCGTGCGCGTCAGCGCCCGGCAGTTGTGCACACACATGTCGTTCACCAGCACCACAAGCGTCTGGTTGTGCTTCAACGGCAGGTCTGTCACCAGCAACCCGTGCTGGTGGTGGTGCCGAAAGTCACAGAGCTCCTGGAACACAAACCCAACGCACATGTCGCCAGCCGCATCTCCTTCCAACCCCGAGCCGTAGGTACGCAGCCGCGGCCCCCGCACTGCATCCAACGCGTACGACAGCAGGGTCCCAATCACGCCCGAAAAGGCCGACTCCGGCCCACCGCCCCAGTGCCGGGCTGCCGGTGCCGCAGCCGCCCCTGCCCGCGCACTCACACACACATCCCCCATGAGCTCGGTCTCGTAGTAGTACACACCAATGTTCCCGGGCACCCCCGTGGCCGTCTTGAAGTGGATGAACGGCGGTGGGTAGCTGGCGCCGTCAAACGCCACGCTCACCTCCAGCACGCCCGCGTGTGTGTCCACCTCCACCACAGCCTTGCCCGTGCCGTCGCTGGCCGGACCCACCCACCCCACCGGAAACAGCCGCAGATGCGCCTCTGCCACCTTCTCCGCGCCGTCCAATAACAGCCGCAACGCCTTGTGCACCGGCTCCGTCTGCAGCAGCACGCTCAGCGCCACCGCCATCCGTTCCTTCTCCTCCTCCAGCAAGTCCCCCGCCCGGTCCAGCAGGTGGTTGGGGTTCCACCCGTACCCGCGCACCGGTCGCAGCACCTCGCTCAGCCGCACCACCGGCTCGGGCACCCGCACCACCGGCGCCGGCACGTCGGCAATCCCCTTGCTCTCCTGCTCCTCCACTGCCAAGGCCAGCACCCGGAGCTCGGGCGCAAGCCACGCAAGATAGTCCAGGCCCGCCGCCACGTAGTTGGCCAGCTGCAGCCCCAACAACCCCGCCGCCGCCAACCGCACCTGCAACGCCAGCGCCAGACTCAACACCGGCTGTTGCGGAGGCAGCCGGCTGCCCACCAACGGCAGCCGCCGCGCCAGCTCCCGCGCCGCTAGCTGCCGGCCAAACGGAAGACGGAGAAGGTACTGGGGAATCTCCCCCGCGTCGTGGTCCCTCAGCAGCAAAGACATCTGATGCGCAACGCCTCCCTATCGGTGTGGGGAAGGCTGCAGCACATGCAGGCGCCTATCCTCGCACGACCCTACCTGCAGATGCGCCACCTCCAGTCCGGCAACGCGTGTATATTTACTCCTTAGCCCTCTTGGAGGCCACCGCCTGCTTCAACTCCTGCTCGGCCACCGCAAGCAGCTCCGGGGTTCCGCGCACATACACCAACCCGTTCAACCGCGCGTCGTTCCCGTTCGGCAGCGGCACCACCACAAAACACTTGCTCTTGTTGGCAATGCGGTTCACGGTGCGCCCGCCCGGCCCCACGATCCGCAGGTGCACCAGCGTCGGCACGTTGTACCACCCGTCGTGCGACGCTGCGGCTGCCTGGGCCACAAGCTGCTCCACCACCTGCTTGGCCTTCTCCGCGCTCGCAGCGTCCGGACCCTTGAACTGCCACGGCACCTGCACCAGCAGGTCCTGCAGCTCGTCGTGCGGCACCACCACAAACGGCGTCGCCTCGTCGAGCTCCAGCGGCGGCTGCGGCCACAGCGGCTTCAGCACGTTGCGCAACGCACGGCCGTCCTGCTGGTGCGACACGTCCACACCAAAGTCGCTCCGCAACCGCGTAAACAACTTGCCGTGGTCCGCAATCAACAGGTGCACCAGCTTGGGCACCATGGTCTCGTGCTGCCAGCTGTCCTTGGTGAGCTCCGTGATCCGGGCAACCGCTGCCGCCACCTTCTCCGGGTCGCCCGTCACCTCCACCTCCGTGCTGCTGTCGCCAGAACGCGGGATCTGGATGGACACGCCAAACTCCTCCTCCAACTCCCGGCGCACCAGACCCTGCGGTCCCACCAACACCCGGTGCTTGGCCTTGGGCACGCTCACCTTTTCGGTCACGGCCCGCTCGGCCGCATCCACCAACGCCTGCACGCGCGCAGCAATGTGCTCCACCGTTGCCAGCGGCCCGGCAATCACCACGGGCGCCTCCTGCCCGGCCCGCGGCACCGTCACCAACCGCCGCGCGTCGTTGGGGTGGAGGTCGTAGAACCCCGGCGCCTCCTCCGTGATCTGACGCAACGTGGCACCCCCCAGACCGATGATCAGCTTGAAGTGCTTGGGATCCACCTGGAGCTCCACCGTCTTGTGGTTGTCCAACTGCGCCACAATCTGCTGGATAAGCGCCTCGGCCTTCTTGATGCCCTGCGACGAACCCGTCAACGAAATCGCCACGGGGCTCAGCTCATCGCTGCCCAGCCGGTCGCCCACGTCCACCTCCGCACCCAGCTCCGCCACAATGTCGCGCAACTGCTCGCCGCCCCGGCCAATGATCCGCGCAATGTGCTTCTGCTGCACCACAATCTCCTTCTCCTGCGAGTGGGTCTTCAAGTACAGCACCAACTCCTCCAACTCCTCGGCCGCCTTGGCCACGCCGCGCAGGGGACCGCGCACCACAATCTCCAGCAGCCCCGAGTTGGCCCCGGGGAAGCGGATCCGCACGTCGTACTTGTCTTCCAACCGCAGGAGGTTCGCGCCGCCACCGCCGATGATCTGGCCGTGGAACTTGGGGTCCGCACGCACAGTGGCACTCAGCTCGTCCGCCCACCGCTTGGCCAACAGCTGGATCCGTGCCGCCACCTGCTGCACGTTGAACTTGCCGCCGGTGAGCGACACCTCCGTCGTGGCCGCTCCCTCCACCTGGTCGCCAGCATCGATCTCAACGCCATACTCGCTGCGCAACTCGTTGAGGAACGAGCCCTTGGTGCCCACGAGACGGCCCACCACCTTGCTGGGCACGTTCACTGCGTGGGCAAACTTCGACTCGTGCTCGGCGTGGTCCCGGGCAATCGAGGCCACCACCAGCGCCACCAGCGCCACGTGGGGGCGCAACCCGGCCACCGTCACCTCGCCCTCCAGCGGCGTGTGGAGCTGCAACTCCACGCTGCCCGGCGGCACTGTGCCCACCACGAGTTTCTGGGTGGTGGCACCCAACGCCTCGTCCTGGAGACCGGCGTCGAACTTGACCACCTTGGCCTCCACCTCGCTGGAACGCGCCACCAACGGCTGCAACAACTGCTGCGCTGCCGCCAAGGCAGCCGTGGCGGCATCCTCCGGCATCTCCGTGGCCCAGCCGTCGCCAGCATCGGCAGCAGGCGCCACCTCGCCCTCGCCATCCTCGGGCGCGTACACCAAGTGCAACTTGCCCTTGTGGACAAACGGCACCACGCCCGGAGTGGACACAAGCAGCCGCAACTCGGCAGCCGGCGTGGCGCCAGCCACAAACGGGTGCACCAGCTCCACTCTCACCACGCGGTCGGGCGTCACCAGGTCCACGCGGCTGACAATCTGGCGGCGGAGCGCCGCAACGGTGTCGGCCGCAGTGGGGTTCAGCACGGGGTACACAAACGTGATGCGCATGCCCAGGGGCAGCAAGCTGCCGTTGGCGGTGGGGGCGTCGTAGTGGGCCACCACGTCGCTGCCCTCCACCAAGCGGTCAAAGTACCGCTGGCGATGGAGATGGTCAAACACCAACAGGTTGTGAGCCACGTTGCCGCCGTGGGCGCGGTCCAACATGAGAAACACCCCCTTGTACTGCTGCGGCAACTGGGCCAACTGCTGCTGCACGCGGTGGAGGTCCTGGGGCAACCCCACCAACTCCACCTGGTCGGGCGCAGGTCCGTCACGCACCGCCACGTGCTCCTTGGCCAAGATCTGGTCGCGGTCGACAAAGCGATGCAACGCCGCAGGCAACTTGGCAGTCTCCAGCCGCACCAGCGACTGCAACTGCTCGAGCTGTGTGCGCAACGCCTGCTGCGCCGCCAACACCTCGCGGTGGTGGCCCGTGAGCAAGACGCGGCCGGTGTTGGGTGCCACCACCACCTCCACCCGCAGGTCGGGGATCTTGAAGTGCTCCGGAGCAAGGAAGGGAGCAAGGTGGATGTGCTCCTCCGGCACCTCGAGCTTGCCGGTCACGTTCAGCAACACCAGGTCCACGAGCTGGAGAATCTGCTTCTTGGCCTCGGCACACGCCGCCGGCAGCCCCGTGACCTGGATGTTGGAGGTGGCCAGCAAGGGGTCGCTGTCGGCGTCCAGGCCCGGCAGCACCTCGCGGCCCACGTCCACCTTGACGTTGAACTCCTGCTCGAGCCGGCGCAAGGTGGCCCCCTTGGCACCAATGATGGTGCCGCGGGCACGCGCAGGCACGGCAAACTGCTCGGTGGTGGGCTTCACCAACAGCGCCGCCATCTGCTTCTTGGCGTTGTTCACTGCTGCCTGCGGGCCCTTGAGAAGGTACAGTTTGATGCCGAGCAGCTCCACGGTGCTGAACTCGATGGTGACGCCGTGCTGGCGCTGGATGCGCTTCAACGCCTCCACGTGCGCGGCCGGCGTGAGGTCCTGGAGCTGGGCAAGCGGAATCTCCAACTTGGACTGCACCAGCAGCAGCGGCACGGCCGGGCCCTGGCGGCGGCCATTGGCCGCGGGGGCGGCACTGGCCTCGACACGCATGCCGGGGCCCCACCGCGGGGTGGAGGTCTGCGGAATCGTGCCGTTGCCGAGCCGGGGGAACTGTTCGTCAAACGACGGCTTGGTGGCGGGAGGCGTGGGAATGGCGGCATCCACGTCGCTGGGCTGGGCGTCAACGGGCGTCTCGGGGGTCCCGGAGACGTCTCTAGCGGCTAGCAACTCGGCGGCGGAGGGCATTGTCGATTCGTGTGCTCTGGCCTCCGACTGGCTTTGTTCTCACCAACGTGAAAAGAACCGCTGGCAGCCACGTCACTCAGCATCGCGTGGATTGTTCGCGGCGCGGGTCCAGACATGGATTGGTGTGCGCACGCCAGATCTGCCGCCAGCCAATCAGCGGCCGCCAGCACCCGGAGTGTGGAATGGCAGGCGCCGTGTGTGGCTGCAGCCCTGCGGGCGGCGCATGGGCAAAGGGGGTGCGCTGCACGGTCCAGCCCGCGGCCGCGTGGGGGTGCAGGTGCGCCCGGGGGAGTGCGGCGCCGGCGGGGGTGCGCGGGGGTGCTGGCGCCGGCGCCCGACCGCTGGGGTGTGTGCCCGACACATTTCTTTTTGTGAGGGGCGTGCCGATGCGTGCTGGCGGGTGCAGGGTTGTTTTTGCCGCCCTCACAACCACTCTGCTCCATCCCGCCACCGGAGGCTGCTCGCAAACACACCAGGAGCCACCACCCGGAAGCCACACACCGAGTCTCTACCTATCTGCCTGCACGCGCCCCTACCCACACACCCCCGCACGCCTGCCGCACGCCGCCCCACATGTCTTCTTCTGCTGCTGCCCTGATCCTTGCCCGCCAGTACCGGGACCTCACCAACCCCAAAAAGGCGGTGCCCGGCTTCCACATCGAGTTGGAAAACGACAACATCTTCCTCTGGAACATCGGCGTGATGGTGCTCGACGAGGACCTGGTCTACTACGGTGGCTACTTCAAGGCGCAGATGAAGTTCCCGCTGGACTTTCCCTATCTGCCGCCCACCTTCCGGTTCACGCCGGCGATATACCACCCCAACGTGTACCGCGACGGTCGCTTGTGTATTCTGATCTTGCATGCCTCCGGCGACCCGCACCTGGACGAGCCCGACCTGGAGACGTGGCTGCCGGTGCAGAGCGTGGAGACGGTGTTGATTCTGATCGTGCTGTTGTTGGAGGACCCCAACATCCTGCTGCCGGCCAACGTGGATGCCGCGGTGGAGTGGCGCAAGAACCGCGACAAGTACGCGGCGCGCGTGCGCCAGGAAGTGGAGCGCTCCAAGCAGGACATTCCCGAGGGCTTTGTCATGCCCACAGCCAAGGACGCGTACGGCTACCCGCTGCGCAACGAGGACACGCAGCCCGAGGACGGCGTGGACCCGGGGTTCTGGAACGACCTGGAGGATGAGGACAGCGTGATGGACGTGGAGTTCGAGGATGATATCGAGATGGAGGAGGAGAGCCAGGAGGAGGACAAGTAGAGGCATCTGGGACCACGAGAGAAACCTAATCGTTCCGCATGGTTTTTATCCAATACATGGCCGCATTCAGCGTGGCGGACGCCGGCGGGCGGGGTTCCGGGCGGCTGCGCCGGACCAGCACACACGCGCGCACGCTCACCAACCCGCTCCGCACAGCTACCACCGCCAGCCCTTCGTCCCGTCCACCAACCGCTCCGACACGGCCCGCAAGCGCCGCCGCGCCATCCCCCGCGGAAACTCCTGCCCACACACCAACAACACACACAAGCCCGTGGCCCCGACCGGCAACAGCATGAGCGTGTGCTGGTCGATGTCCAACTCGCACGGCTTCTTCGCGCTGCTGCTCTCCGGCTGCTTCATCATGTAGATGGCATACAACTTCAAGTCGTCCTTGAGCTGCGCGTCTTCGTGCGCAAGGTACAGGCACACCAACTCGCCCGCGTCCTGCGTGACGAGCGCCACCGCCAGCGGCGAGCTCCCGTTGCCCTGGAGCTCGTTCGGCACAAGCACCTGCACAAGGAGCTGCGCGAGATTCTTACTCTGGAGCATCTGGGGGAGAGCAAGGACGTGGCACTGCGCGCGCAGCGATTTCTGTTCAGTGGGCCTAGGCCATCCTGCACCCACCCGCACCCCGTTTCAGCGATGAGACCCGTGACAACTGCGTGCATTAGCGACCTGCGAATCCCCCTGAGATTAAGGTTGCCTGACAAGTGTCCTAGCCCCAGTGCGACATGGTTACGCCGTCGCGTGATCCTCCCGCACGCCCACGTACGTGGCGAGCTGTGCCCGGAACTCCTCGAGCTCCAGCGCGCCGTAGTCGGCAGGCTCGCCCTCGACCCCGAGCCGCGCCAACCCCCGCTGGAGCTCTGCCTCCGACACGTCGCCGTCGAGGAACTGCTGGATCTGGGCCTGCTCGCGCGGGTTGGCCGGAAGGAGGTCGTAGAACTGGCCGAGCCGCACCACGTGGGCGGCTCCGAGCTGGGCCCACCCCGCCGCCGTCACGCCCGCGGGCCACACGCCTGCCGGCGGCTCCTCGCCGTCCGGTCCCACCATCGGCACAAGCTCCGTCCCGGCCGCCGCGGTGAGGTTGAGGGTCCGCCGCTTGGTCCGCTCCTCCACGCAGTCGAGCTGGCCCTGCAACTCTCCGACAAGCTGCACAATGTCCTCGTTCGTGACAAAGTCGGACGTGTCCACAGCGGCACCTGCCGGCGGCCCGATCTTGTCCAAGTCTTGCTTGGCCCCGGCCAACTGGAGCGCAAGAAGCTGCTGGCCTGTCTGCTGCAAGAGCTGGGCCTGCCGCGCCACGGTCTGCTCGAGCGCCTCGATCCGCTGGAGAAGCGTTTCCTCAGACACGGCCATAAAGAACGAGATGGATTTGTGCGCTGTGCATGAGGGCTGGTGCAGCATACCGTGTGTGCATGGTTGCGCGGGTCTAGACCGTTCGCGGGGGCGAGGCCCAGGGCACACGGCTGGCGCACGCGGCTGGTGCTCACGGCTGGTGCGCACGGTCCTCTGTGCTCGCCTACGCGTACCGGCTCTCGCGCTCGGCCCGGAGCTGGTTCTTGCGCTCGCGCACCTCGTCGGCCGTCGCGTTGTGCGCCACCACCGTGTGGTTGAACGGGTTCTCGTCCGACTTCTCAAACTCCTTGAACACCAACTGCTTGCACTGCTGCAACCGCAAGCCAGGGTTCTCCTTGCGCACCTCGGGCAACCGCCGCTCCTCAAACTGCGCCAACGCCGCCTTGAAACGCCGCTCCGGGTGCCGCTCGATGTCCTTGTCGCCAATGCCGCCCAGCTTGTGCGTGGCAAGCTCCAACGCCTCCAAGGCCCCGTCGATCCCGCTCGCGCTGATGCTCTCTGTCGGGCCGTTGATAAAGTCGTCGATCTTGCCCGTGCGCCGCTGAGCCACCTTGGCTGCGCCCCGGCCCTTCAGCAGCGGCTTGGACGGCATCAGCGCCTCCTCCTCCGCCAACAACGTCTCGCGCTCTGCCTTCTTGCGCGCCGCCTCCTCCTTGCGCGCCGCGTCGGCCTCCTTCTTGGCGTTGCCCTTCTTCGCGCCCTTGCTCCACTCCGCTGCCTCCGCCGCCTCCGCCGCATCCGCCGCCGCCTGCTGCTTCTTCAGAGCCGCCTCGGCCTTGCGTGCCTGGCCCTGGGCCTTCTTCGAGTTGTCGCCGCCTTTCTTCGCCATCAGGGAGTTATCGGAAGCTGCGTCGGCCCACTAAGCGAGAAATATCCCGTGCTGCTTGCTAATGTTCTGTGTGAGTTTCCCCACATTAGCCTCGCATTGCACGGCTCGCCTGACAGGCCTATAAAAGAGACCATCGTGCCCACAGGCCGCCATCGCCCCCCTCCCCCTTCTATGCTGCTTGCCGAATACTACGCCGACACGGACGCGCCTGTCGTGCGCCTTCTGGCCGCACCGCACCTTGCTGCCTTGGACCGAGAGCACAAGCTCTATGCCCACTACATGTCGCGTGCGTCGCACTGGGGCACCCGCGCGGTGTTGCGGCTGGTGCTGCCGGAACTGGAGGCTGTGTACGACTTGATTTTGGCGCTCCACAGTGCGGTTGGCGGCGACTACCTGGCAGCCGACGCCGCGGCCCGCAAGCACTACCTCGAGTACGCCCTGCAGTTCTTGGGCAACTTGGGCAACTACAAGCTGTTTGGCGACGTCAAGTTTGTGCCGCGCGGCACGGAGGCGGAGTTTGCCCTGGTGGTGGCCTTGGGTGGCGCCGCCGTTCTCGCGGCGTACGACAAGGTGAAGGAGGCCATCTTCCTGGTCGACGCCAAGCAGGCTCTTCTTGGATGGACCGCCGCCGGGCACGTGTCCAGCTACTACCCCGGCGCGCCGGTGCTGAAGGAGGAGGCGGAAGCCATCAACGAGGCATTGCAGTCGGTGCACATCATGCCCGAGAACACCCGCGTGGTGAAGGAGGACGCGACCCACTACAAGGTGCTTGTGGCAAGCGCAGCGGCGTCCAACACCACGGAGGAAGTGCCCAACACGGTGGAGTTTGCACTGCCGACCGGGCCTGCCACGCTCACGTTTGAGTTTGGCGACCACGCAGCCGAGTTTGCGGAGATTGTGGCCAACCTTACCAAGGCGCGCGAGCACTGCGCCAACCAGACGCAGCGCGACATGTTGACCCACTACATCAACCTGTTCCAGACCGGCTCCATGCAAGAACACAAGAAGCTGCAGGTGGACTGGATCCGGGACGTGGGTCCGCTTGTGGAAACGAACATTGGGTTTATCGAGACGTACCGTGACCCCAGCGGCGTGCGCGGTGAGTGGGAGGGGTTGGTGGCGATGGTGAACCAGGAGCGCACCGCCAAGTTTGCGGCGTTGGTGGCGCGTGCGGAGAAGTTCATCCTGCTTCTTCCGTGGGACCCGGCGTTCGAAAAGCCCAAGTTCCAGCCGCCGGACTTTACCTCGCTCGAGGTGTTGACGTTCTGCGGCAGCGGTGTGCCTGCCGGGATCAACATCCCCAACTACGACGACGTGCGGTTGGTGCACGGGTTCAAGAACGTGCTGCTTGGCAACGTGTTGCTGCTGCTGGGGTCCAAGCGCGAGTTCTTGCCGTTTGTGCCGGCGGCGTTGCAGGACAAGTTCCACGACTACAAGGAGGAGCTGTTCGAGGTGCAGGTGGGCATCCACGAGTTGTTGGGCCACGGGCTGGGCAAGTTGTTGCAGCAGACGGGCGCCGACGAGTACAATTTCGACGTGGCCAACCCGCCGCTCGGGCTCGACGGCACCCCGGTGACGACCCACTACACACAGGGCCAGACGTGGGGGTCTGTGTTTGGTCTGGTGGCGGGCTCGTTCGAGGAGTGCCGGGCGGAGCTGGTGGCCATGTTTCTTCTCACGAACCGCGAGTTGCTCACGGTGTTTGGCATCAGCGACGCGGTGGAGCAGGACAAGATCGTGCACATTGGTCTTCTCCAGATGTGCCGCGCGGGGTTGATTGCGTTGGAGTTCTGGGACCCCAAGAGCGGCAAGTGGGGGCAGGCGCACATGCAGGCCCGCTACGCCATTCTCCAGGTGTTCCTCAGCGCCAAGGTGCCGTTTGTCAAGTTGACGCACTCCGCGCCGGACTACTCCGACTTGGAGGTGACGTTGGACGTGGAGGCGATGGAGGAGGGCGCGCACCAGCTGATTGGCGAGTTTTTGCACAAGTTGCACGTGTACAAGCTGACGGCCGACCCGCGGGGCATTGCCTTCTACAACGACATCACCAGCGTGGGTCCGGACATGGCGCGGTTCCGCGACGTGGTGATGGCCAAGAAGTTGCCGCGCCGGCAGTTGATCCAGGGCAACACCAAGGTGGTGGGCGAGGAGGTGGAGGTGGAGGAGTACGACGAGCTGCCCGAGGGCATGATCCAGTCGTTTGCGGCGCGCGGCGTGTAGCACTATCTATTTCAACTTCTGGTACAACAGCGAAAAGTCCAACTGGCTGAGGTCGATGCCCTGGGCGGCACACTCGGCGGCAATTGCCTGCATCTTGGTGCGCACCTCCAGGTCCATCATCATGCGCATGAGGTTGGACTTGGTGGGCTCGGTGGAGAACTCGCGCTGCTCCAAGTACAGCCGGAGGTCGTGGAAGTGCGACATGATGGCCTGGTTGTTGGCAATCTGGTCGGCAATGTCCGGGGCGCCGGGCGGCTGCGAGGCAAGTCCGCGGAGCGCCTGTGGGCGGAGCACCGGGAGGCGGAGGCCGGCGGGGGCAGCCCGGCCCGACAAGGCCGCGCGGCGGAAGAAACCACGAGCAAGCATAATATACACGGCGTAAGAAAAAACAACGGGTGTGTGCGCAATGCTGGTGCGGGTGGCGGTTGAGGGCTGTTGCCACGGCGAGCTCACGAAGGTGTACCAGGCGGTGATGCCGCTGCGGCCGAGCATTCTCCTCATCTGCGGCGACTTCCAGGCGGTGCGCGACGCCGACGACCTCGAGCTGTTGGCGGTGCCCAACAAGTACCGCAAGATGGGCGACTTCCACGAGTACCTCAGCGGCCAGCGGCAGGCGCCGGTGCTCACGGTGGTGATAGGCGGGAACCACGAGCTGAGCCGGTACTTCAAGGAGTTGCCGTTTGGCGGGTGGATCGCCCCGCGGATCTACTACATGGGCTACACCAACGTGGTGTGGTTCAAGGGCGTGCGCATTGGCGGGATGCTGGGGATCTACAACCCGCACAGCTTTGCGCGGGAGCGGCCGTTGGACCCGGTGTTCCGGCAGCCCGAGCTCCGGCTGGCGTACCACGTGCGGCGGCAGGATCTCTTCCGGATGCTCCTCCAGCGCGAGGGCCACCCGATGGACGTGGCCATGAGCCATGACTGGCCGCAGGGGGTGGAGCGGCACGGCGACCTCAAGCAGTTGCTCCGCAAGAAGAAGCACTTGCGGCAGGATGTGCAGCTGGGCCAGCTCGGGAACCCGGCGTGGCGCGAGGTGTTGCGGGCGGTGCGGCCGCGGCAGTGGGTGGCGGCCCACCTCCACGTGTACTACACGGCCGAGGTGAGGCACGAGGGCGTGGCGGGCGGTGCCGCCGGGGCAAACAGCGACGAGATCGACCTTGGGCTCGACGAGACAGACCTTGGCCTTGACGGGACCGATGCGGGTTCTGACGAGGTGGAGGCTGGCTCGGCCAACACCATCGCACAGCCGGTGGACCGCACGGTGTTCACAGCCTTCGACAAGGTCATGCCCGGACGGCGTTTCTACAGCGTGTTGGACGTGCCGGTGCTGGACGCTGCACACCCACTGGTGGACTCGGACGAGCTTGTGCTCGACCGCAGAATGGTGGCGGTGCACCAGTACATGGCCAGCGCTCCCGCATACCCGGCCACGGTGGAGGCGATTGCGGCGGCGCCGCTTGCCGGCCATCTCGAGGCGGTGCGTCGGCTTGAACAGGCCCTCCCGCAGAGCCTCTTGCCGCCGTCGTTTGCCCCCACGCCGGGCACGGGCCAATTCAACCCACAAACGCTCCAGTTTGCAGAGACGTTTGGGCTTGTGCTCGGCGCCTAACTCCGACGCACAACACTCCGCATGCAGTGCCAAACAATAATGCAAAAGAAAAGAAAAAAAAAAGTTGAATCTCTAGCCCCACCATGTCCTCCCAACTCCCGTCGGCCACGGACAAGTCGCAGTTGCCGTTCCTGGAGCAGCACTACTTTGGTCTGTACGACCACTTTGGCATCCACGAGGAGATGCTCAAGGACGAGATGCGCACGCTCTCGTACCGCAACGCCATCATGCACAACCGCCACTTGTTCAAGGACAAGGTTGTGTTGGACGTGGGGTGCGGAACGGGGATTCTCCTGATGTTTGCGGCGCGCGCGGGGGCCAAGCATGTGATTGCGGTGGACATGCTGAACATCATCGAGATGGCGGCCAAGGTGGTGAAGGCCAACGGGTTGGACGACAAGATCACGCTCGTGCGGGGCAAGTTGGAGGACATTGAGATGCCGTACCCGGAGGTGGACATTATCATTCTGGAGTGGATGGGGTACTTTTTGTTGTACGAGCTGATGTTGGACACGGTGTTGTGGGCACGCGACAAGTACCTCAAAAAGGGCGGGTTGATTTTCCCCGACAAGGCGCTGATCCACGTGGCGGGGTTGGAGGACGCGGAGTACAAGCTGGAGAAGGTGCATTTCTGGGACGACGTGTACGGGTTTGACTACCTGTGTTTCAAGGAGGTGGCGATGGTGGAGCCGCTTGTGGACACGGTCAACTACCAGGCGGTGGCGACGCTGCACTCGCAGGTGATTGAGTTTGACTTGAACACCGTCACGGTGGAGGAGTTGGCGTTCCTGCGCAAGTTTGCCATCACGGCGAACCGCGACGACACCTTGCACGCGTTGCTTGTGTGGTTCGACATTGTCTTCCCGCTGGACCTGGAGGGGGTCACGGTGGAGTTTTCCACGGGGGCGCACGCCGAGTACACCCACTGGAAGCAAACGGTGTTCTACTTTGACCGCGACGTGGTGGTGCGCCGCGGCGAGGTGGTGACGGGCACGTTGCTGTCGCGGCCCAACGCCAAGAACCCGCGCGAGTTGGACGTGGAGGTGGAGTGGGCCTTGGACAGCCAGGACCCGCAGCGGGCCGCCGTGGGCACCGGCAAGTTCAACTATTTCATGAGATAATAATGGATGGTGGCAGTAACAGTGGTTGCAGTAACAGTGGTTTCACGCACGCGTCTGGCACGAGCTGTGCGTGCCCCACGGCACACCCACGCAGACGGGCCGCGTCGTTTCTAGCCGTTTTCCGTGCCAGTTTGTTGCCTGCTAGTACGACGTGAACTGTATTTTTGTGTGCAGGTCCTGTACGCAGGTCGAAACCGAGTCAGTGGCCCAGTTGGTCTACGGCGGGAGTCTTAAGCCTCCGGGACCGCGGTCCCACGAGCAAACTTCTGGAGCAATCCTCGCGGGTTCGAATCCCGTCTGACTCACCATCCTTTTTGCACGCCCCTACCAGTTTCCTTCAAAGCAGCTTGTATTCCTAGAACTTGAACACGTGGTCCTTGGTGAAGCCCAACTCCGCCAACGCACCGGTCACCTCACCCTGGTCGGTGGGAGACACCTTGTTGCCGCTGATGGCGTTGTAGAACCCGGGCGGGCCGCACACAAACACCTTCACGTCGCTCAGCGGCTTGGCAAACTTGGACGCAATCACGTCCTTGGTCACGTAGCCGGTGGTGAGGTCGCCCAGGCCGTCCTTGTCCACAAAGTAGTGCACCTGCACCTGGTCGGCGTGCTTGGCAGCAATGGCGTCGATCTCCTTCTTGAGCAAGATGTCGGCAGGCAGCTGCAGGCCGTAGAACAAGTGGATCTTGGTGTTGTCGCCAGGGGTCCGCGTGATGTGGTCCAACAACTGGAACAACGGGGTGATGCCGGTGCCGCCGCCAATAAGGGCAATCTCCTTGAACTGGTTGGTCTCCCACTTCCACTTGAGAATCGGGCCCTTGAACGGCACCGTGTCGCCCTCCTTGAGCCCCCACAAGTGCGTGGTGAACTTGCCGTCGGGGTAGTGCTTCAAGACAAACTCAATGGTGCCCTTCTGCGCCACGTCCAGGGTGGGCGTGTACGGGCGGATAACGTTGCTGCCCTTGGGGGTCACCGTCTTGGCGAGCAAGGCGCTGGCCACCTCCAAGCCCGACACGCTGTCCTCCAGCGGGAGGGCAAACGTGAAGTGGCGCAGGTCGTGCAGAAGCTGCTCAAACTTGACAAGCTTCAAGTCCACCCACTCGCCGTCGCCGGTGAAGGTCTTCTTGGTCTCGTTGCGGATGGTGCGGGTGCTGTTGAAGCGCTGGAAGGCAATGGCACCGCCAATGGTCAAGGCAGTGGCAAGGGGCACCAAGACCCGCGGCTGGGAGAATCTCTGAGCAAACGACATGTTGTTGGGGAGCAAGTGGGGGAGGCTGCGGAGCATTGCGTGCTTGGTTTATATACCACAGCCAATGGGGGAGCAAGGTTCAGGGTGCAGGAGAATTACGTATGGATGCGGAAGCCACAGTCGCAGCTGACTAAGGCGCGGGGGTGAGGAACGGAGGACAGGGTGCCGGAGCTGTACTTATACCGCGGCCCGGGGGGGTCGGCGGGGGCTGCCACGGATGGGGGGTTAAACCCGGGGGTTCCGAAGGGGGCTCGGAGTTAACCCCCCAACTAGGAAGGCCCTGTATGCGTGGTTGTGTGGGGGATCAGGAGTGGGTCTCTTCCTCCCCGCCGGCAGTGTGCACGCTGCTGCGTTGTGCGCCAGGAGCATGGAGCACTGGTGTAGGCTCCAAAACAGCTACCGCAGCCGCGGCTTCACGGCAGCTTCAGCTGCATCACGGGTCCATCTGCACGGCGGCTGTGACTCGCCGCATGCACTCCTTCGCCCACCCATCCCTACGCGCCTGATCAAACAAGCTTGTATTCCTCAGAACTTGAACACGTGGTCCCCGGTAAAGCCCAACTCGCCCAACACACCGGTGACCCGACCCTGGAAAAAGTTGAACCACTTGTCGCCGCTGATGGCCTTGTAGAACCCGGGCGGGCCGCACACAAACACCTTCACGTCGCTCAGCGGCTTGGCAAACTTGGACGCAATCACGTCCTTGGTCACGTAGCCGGTGGTGAGGTCGCCCAGGCCGTCCTTGTCCACAAAGTAGTGCACCTGCACCTGGTCGGCGTGCTTGGCGGCAATGGCGTCGATCTCCTTCTTGAGCAAGATGTCGGCAGGCAGCTGCAGGCCGTAGAACAAGTGGATCTTGGTGTTGTCGCCAGGGGTCCGCGTGATGTGGTCCAACAACTGGAACAACGGGGTGATCCCTGCTCCTCCACCAATAAGGGCAATCTCCTTGAACTGGTTGGGCTCCCACTTCCACTTGACCAAGGGACCCATAAACTGCACCGTGTCGCCCTCCTTGAGTCCCCACATGTGCGTGGTGAGCTTGCCGTCGGGGTAGTGCTTCATGACAAACTCAATGGTGCCCTTCTGCGCCACGCTCAGAACAGGGGTATAAGGCCGAATCACCTTGTTACCCCGAGCAAGCAAGGCACTGGCCACCTCCAAACCCGACACGCTGTCCTCCAGCGGGAGGGCAAACGTGAAGCGGCGCAGGTCGTGCAGAAGCTGCTCAAACTTGACAAGCTTCAAGTCCACCCACCTGCCAAAGCCCGTGAAGGTCTTCTTGGCCTCGTTGCGGATGGTCCGAGCGTTGTTGAAGCGCTGGAAGGCAATGGCGCCGCCAATAGCCACGGCCGCGGCGAGCGGCACCAAAACCTGCGGAGTGGAGAGTCTCTTGGAAGTGGACATGTTTCTGATCAGTGAACGGAGGAGACTACAAAGCTGGGAGCACCCGGCTTATATACCCCGGCAAACTGGGGGCAACCGTGGCCCAGAGCACCCTCGCACCACCTCCCAACCCCACGGTTGGAGCCAGGGCTGACTAAGTGTGCCAGACACAAGCACAAGGCAGGCGTTCTGCGCGGCTTACAAGCGCTAAACCCGGGCGCGTCATGCACGACGTCTTTCCGTGCGCCTCCTGACGCAGCCTCCCAACCACCTTGTGAGCAAGCCGCGGCCTTGCCTGGAGGCAGTTTACAAGCGAGCCTCCCCCTCGTCCCCCTCCACCACCAACTCGTAGGCCGACCCCACGTACTCCCCCACGTCGCGTGCCAAGGTGGCCCGCCGCTTGGCCGCAAACGCCATCCGCGCGCTGTGCTTCACGACAACGCTTGCCCCGAAACACGCAAGCAACACCAGGTCCCGGTGCACTAGCGCGTCCGTGCCGTTCCACACCCCACGGTGGCGGTTGAATCCCCACGCAAGAAACGTCGCAAGCACCCCGGTGAAGGTGTCTCCCTGTCCACCGCAGCGCCGCGGCGACACGTTGATGGCAAGCTCCGGCAGGGCCGGATCCACCACAAGCAGCGTGTCGCCGCACACCGCCACGTCCTCCTTGCCCTTGACCACCACCGTCACTCCGTGGAAGGCGTGCGACACCCGGCTGGCAAGCTGCACCCGGTAGGCCGGGTCCAGGAGGCGCGGCGGCTCGACAGAAACACCTGCCGCCTTGCACAACCGCTGGAACTCGACAATGTTGGGCGTGAGCACCACATGGCTGTTGTCGGCAGCCCCCTGGAGCGACTGCAACACCATGGGGTACACGGTGACGAGATACAACCCATCGGCATCAATCACCACGGGCACCCGCTCGTCGCCGCGTCTCAGCAACGCCAGCTCCAAGACACTGGCAGCAGTGGAGAGCACCACCACGTCGCGCCCCAAGCCCGGACCCACCACCATGGCGTGCACCAGCCGGTCCAACAAAGAGGTGATGGGCGGGAGCACCTGGTCCGTCACAAGCCGCTGCACCGCGGGCACCAACCGGCCAATCTCGCCTCCACCACCAGCACTCTTGCTGTTCACCAACACCGGGTGCACCATGAGATCCGGCGAGTAGCCCTTGATCACCGGCCCAGCCACACCGTCGCACACCACGTGCACCAAGTCGGCACCAGTGCTCATGGCGGCGTGGGCACTGAAGTAGGGCGCCCCGGAGTAGTCCTCAGACCCGCCGAGCACAAGCACACGCCCCGCCTGGCCCTTGTGGAACAGCGGCACAAGCGGCTGCACAACATTGCCCCGGAAGAGCGCAAGAAGCCGTCTCGGCAGACCAAGCACCGACGGCAGAAGCATGGCCCAGGCCGCTCCCGCGCGGAGGGTGCACGGGTGTGGCCCCACGGCCGTCACGTGGGGCAGGCATCACGTGCGCAGGTTACCCTACCAAACATATCCGGCACGCGGGCAGCGCCTCTCGTGCGCCGTCCTGCAGGCACCGCGCGGCCTCAAAAAGAATTTTTCACTCGTCCACACTGCTCCTCCTCACCTCTTCCCAAATGTCTACCCGTCCCCAGGTTTCCGTGCTCTCCGTGGCCGGCGCGTCCACCTCGACCGCCCTCCCCCTCCCCGCTGTGTTCAAGGCGCCCATCCGCCCCGACATTGTGCACTCCGTGTTCACGTCGATCAACAAGAACAAGCGTCAGGCCTACGCCGTGTCTGAGAAGGCCGGCCACCAGACCTCCGCCGAGTCCTGGGGTACCGGCCGTGCTGTGGCCCGTATCCCCCGTGTGGGCGGTGGCGGTACCCACCGCTCCGGCCAGGCCGCTTTCGGCAACATGTGCCGTGGCGGTCGCATGTTCGCCCCCACCAAGACGTGGAGAAAGTGGAACGTGAAGGTGAACCAGAACGAGAAGCGCTACGCCACTGCGTCCGCCATCGCTGCGTCCGCCGTTGCCTCTTTGGTGCTCGCCCGCGGCCACCGCGTGGAGGAGATCCCCGAGGTGCCCCTTGTGATTGCCGACGAGTTCGAGGCCGTCACCAAGACCAAGGAGGCCGTGGCCGTGCTCAAGGCCGTCGGTGCCCACCGCGACGTGGTCAAGGTGATCAAGTCCAAGAAGACCCGTGCCGGTAAGGGTAAGTTGAGAGGCCGCCGCACCACCCAGCGCCGCGGTCCCCTCGTGGTGTACGCCGAGGACAACGGCTTGGTGAAGGCTCTCCGCAACGTGCCCGGTGTGGAGACCGCCAACGTGAAGCTGCTCGGTCTTCTCCAGTTGGCCCCTGGTGCCCACCTCGGCCGCTTCGTCATCTGGACCGCCGGTGCCTTCGCCGCCTTGGACAAGGTGTGGGGCTCTGAGCTGGTGGCTTCTGCCAAGTCCGGCTACACTCTCCCCGCCAACATCTTGGCCAACTCCGACGTGACCCGCTTGATCAACTCTTCCGAGATCCAGGCTGTGGTCCGCCCCGCCGGCCAGGCCACCCAGAAGCGCACCCACGTGCTCAAGAAGAACCCGCTCAAGAACAAGCAGGTGTTGTTGCGTCTCAACCCCTACGCCAAGGCTTACTCTGCCAACAAGGTGGGCTCCACCAAGGTCGAGCAGCCCAAGGCCAAGCCCTCCAAGGGTGCCTTCGGCAAGGTGTTGAAGCAGTTGTAGGTTTTCTATACACTAAGCTGATGCCGTTGCTTTACCTGCTCCGTGTCTCCTCTAGCGCTCTAAGGCTGTTGAGGGCTGCTGCCGGCCCTGCCACCACCACGGTGTCGCCAAGCGGCTCCAGAACCCACACCTCGTTCCCCGACTCTGCAATGGCGGTGTAACGCAGCGTTCGGGGAAGCTCAAGGGCCACCGCATCTCCTGTCTCCACCGTGCCGACAAAGCTGGCGGCCGCGTCCACCAGTTTCCTGGGTCCGCGGATGCTGGCCCGGAGCGGGTGCTGCTCAAACACCACCTCCACGTTGTCCAACCGGTGGAGCCGTTTACGGCAGTTGTGCGTGAGCGCCGCAAACACCACTGCATCGACGGGCTGCGTGACGGAGACCCAGCGGGAGGTGCTGGCCGCAATCCCCAACCGCCGTTGCGCTGTGCGCGCCAACCCTGCCGCGTGTTCGGACGAGCTGCCCACAATGTGCACAGCCTCGGAGTCCACGAGCCAGTGTCCACCGAGCTCCTCCTGCCATGCCACCACGCTCAGCTTGAGGTGTTTGCCGCGGCGGTGGTTGTGGAGACTCACTGCCTGATGCTGGTGTGACGCGAGAAACACCTTCTCCTGAAGATGCACCACCGCCACCTCGCGCACCTCCGGCGTGGCTCCCGCCACCACCACCGCCTCGAGACCAGGCGCATATTCGAACGACACTCCGTGGGCCCGGGCCACCGGCGCCACCACCGTCTCCACAAACCACGGCTGCGTCATCAACAACCCGAGCGGCATGCGCGGACACCTGCTGGTGAGCTTCTTCACCAGCACCGGTTCCTGTGTCGGGCTGCGGCCCCACGCCTCCTGGACAAGAAGACGCACTGCCTCTTGCACTGCCTCCTTGTTCCGGTCGGTGCCAAGCACCTGTACCCCAGTCCCGGCCTTCCGCAAGCGCACGGCGGACGGAAGCAGCACCCGTGCCACGCGCCGGTGCTGCACAGGCACGTACACCGCGTTCCGTTCCACCGCACGGACATGTGCACGGAGCCGATCCACACCAGCAGCACACACCTCCTCGTTCTCGCCGCCAACCACCACGCCCTTGTTCGCAACAAGAATGGTGTGGCGGGGCATCTCGACCGAGTCAAACCACCCAGAGCTGTCAGCAAACTCTCGCGGCACCTCCACCCGCACCTGGCTCCCCCAGTAGAGAGTCACCGCGTCGCGGAGCCGCTGCACCGCGTCTCCCACGCGGCTGGCATGGCCGTGCACTGCCCAGTGCTCCTTCTCGGGAACAATGGCCACGCCGGCCTCGCACGCCTCGCGGAGCTGCGGACCAAAGCCGTGGAGAAGCGGCGCCGGCGGGACAAAGCAGGCCATTGGAGTAGCCATGGCACTGGAAATCTCCTTGACCACCCGCTCCGACTCCTCGCCATACACACACCCGGCTGTGGCTCCGGTGTGGCCAGCAGGTGGCGGGATGTACCCCACCATCTGTCCCCACGGCGCCCAGAAACGAGGGCCCACAAGACGGCTTAGCTGTGGCGGAACCACAAACGGCCGGCACCGGCGCAGCACCTCGTGAGCCACCTGGCCCGCCACACCGTAGCCAAAGTCATACACAACGTCCTCGTCCTCAGGCACGCACGTGGACGCCACCACGACAGTGTCCAGGTGTTCCTGCTCATGGAGCTGGCAAAACACGTCGCCTGCCCCGGGCCGCAACCCGGCCGTCACCTCTGGCTCGCGGTTCAACATGCCACACGCCCGCCAGGCCAGCTCGGCGCTGTCGGCATAGACCATGGCCATACCATGGGCCACGTCCACCTCCGTGTCGGACCAGCTCCCCACGTACTCGGCATAGTCCACCCCGCGGCCACACACAGTGCCGCGGAGCAAGCGCGCCGTGGCCTCGGCTGGCCGGCTGTGCTTCTCCAAGCTGGCAAGCCGCTGGCGCACCGCCTCCCACGCCCGCGCAAGCTCGCGCGGCGACCGCGCTGCCAACAGCACACAGCCCCCCCGCACCTCCACCGTGCACTCCCGACCAGCCACCCGGCGCAAGACGTCGCGCCGCCCCACAAGCGCGCGCGCCAACGCCGGCGCCACGCGGATCGACTTGAGCAGCATACAGCGCTCATCGCAACGTGCGTCTTTTTCCATGCTGGAGTCTCCGAGTCCGGCGTTGGTGTCCACTGCGGTGCTGATTCTGCGGCCGTACCTCACGGCCAGCGAGATCCAGTGGCTCCGCCGCCGCACCGTGTCCAAGCCCGAGCAGTACCGCGCCCGGCGCACCCAGGTGGTGGCGCACCTCCGGTTCATCTGCCAGCGGCTCCGGTTCCCGCCGGTGGTGTTGCACACGGCGGTTGGCTACTTCCAGCGCTACTACCTCCGGAACCGCTTCCAGCTGGACACGTACGTGGACGTGCTGGTGGCGTGTCTCTTTCTTGCCGCCAAGACGTGCGACGTGGTCAAAAAGTGCCGCGACATTGTGCTGGTGGCCCAGCTGGTGAGTCCCGAAGACTGCGCCCCCGTGCCCGGGTACACGGTGCTGCTGACCCGCGTGGAGGACCAGCGGCGGCGGGTGCTCCGGAGCGAACAGCGGCTCCTTGCCATGATGGGGTTTGACTTCCGCCCGCCGGTGGGCGGCAGCGGCGAGGCGTATCTCGTGCGCTTTCTCAAACACATGATGCCTGACGGCGAGACAGTGGTGGGCGGGCACGTGAAGCAGCTCGCATTCATCATCCACCAGGACTTGCTCTACACAGACGTGCTGCTCACGTATCCGCCCAACGTCCGAGCCCTTGTGTGCATCAAGGTGGCGCTTCAGGTGGCGTCGCACTATCCCGCGGCAGAGCCGTCGGCAACGCTGCTTGACAACGCCACTGCGGAGGCACTTCTCGAGACGATTGACACCCAGCTGCACAAGACATACAGCGTGCCGGCCGTGCTCCACACCGGTGCCTACCGCCAAGTGCTCCGCTACTACGTGGAGTCGTATCCCCAGCTGGGGTTGAGCAAACACGGCCCCGAGCTGCCGGTGTTCCATGACTTGTATGTAAAGAGCGAGGACAAGGGACGCGTGCCGCGGGAGCCACTGGAGGCTGCCTTGGCCAAGGACCCCAGCTTGAACGTGCACGAGGAGGGCGAGGTGACACACCGGTACATGTGGAACACACAGCGCGAGCGGTTTGACCAGGAGCGGACCCAGGCCGAGAGGCCGTGACGCGCCACGGCATGCGGTGCCGGAGGGGACCGCAGCACCGCACCCACCGGTCGACGCAGCAGCGCCTCAACCACCCTCTGCCAACTCCCGCCACCGGCCCTGGCGCATGGGATCCAACACCACCAACTTCCCCGCCAACTCCCGGAGCTCGCGGTCGTGCGACGCGCCCCGGCGCGCCTGCTCTTTGTACAACCACCCCAATGCCACCAAACACCACTTGCTCTCCTTGCCCGTGTCGTCCACCTCCACCGCGTTCAACTGCTGCACCATGTCCACCAACCGCTCGAGCAACGCCTGCTGGCCCGGACCGTCTGCCACCTGCGGCACCAACTCACACGCAAACCACCGCAAGTAGAGCCAGTAGCTCGAGTCGCTGCTGTCGGTCCACATACACGTCTCGAGATACCGCGTCTCGCTCTCCACAAACCCCGGGAGCATCTCGCGCCGGAGCATCTCTGGCACCAACTGCGCCCGCTGGTGCCACGCAGAAAAGTTGGAAAAGTTCTTGTTGAGCGCCAGCGTGGTGTAGTCGTAGTCCTGCTGGAGCAGCTCGCGCGAGCGATTGCTGCCGGTGCCCTCGCGCGTGGCCAACACCCAGCGCCGGTAGTGCCAGCCATGGAAGTTGCGCGGGTCGCGCGCAAGCATGCCGTGGACCGTGTCCAACTCCTTGCCCCACACCACCGCCACCATCCCCGCATCGCACACACGACCAAGGTTCTCAAGCACCCACCGCCGGTGGTTCCAGATGGCATAGGACTTGGGATAGCGCTGGAGCAAGCCCACCGTGAACAGCTTCAACTCCTGCACAAGCACCTCCGCCACCCGGGCCGCCTCGCCGGCTGCCATGCGTGCCTCAAGCACCTCGCGGCGGTAGTTCCACACCGTGTACAACTCCGGGTTGAGGTCCAACACGACACCCGTCTTGGCAAGCGCCTCCCACGACACGTCGCCGCGACCACGCGCAGCCGTCACGCCGCGGGTCTGCTCCACGTACCGCTTGATCTTGGCCGCGTCCTGCACCCGCTTCTGCTCGCGCAACTGGGCCGTCCAGTTGATGCGCTTGACATTATGCATGTTGCCGCCGCAGCGCATCTCATGGTTGATCCGCCGACTCGCTCCACGCTCTCGCTCCGGGGCCTGAGCAAGGTGGTGGCGGACTTTTTCGAGTACCTGATCAACTCCATTCTCTACCAGCGGGGGATCTACCCGCCGGAGGACTTTATGACGGTGCGCAAGTACGGCCTTAGCATGGTGTTGACCCAGGACGAGGACGTGCGGGCGTACACCAAGCGCATCATGACCCCGTTGCACAAGTGGATCCACAAGGGCACCATCGACCGGTTGGTGGTGGCCATTGTCGACAAGGACGAGGCCGAGGTGGTGGAGCGGTGGGAGTTCCGCGTGGTGGTGGACCGTGCGGCCGAGGAGCCGGCGGTGCCTGCGTCGCAGATCCCGCCCGAGGTGACCCAGCAGATCCAGGCCATTGTCCGCCAGATCACCGCGTCGGTAACCTTTCTTCCGATCCTACAGGAGGGCAACTACACCTTCAACGTGTTGGTGTACGCCGACCCCAGCGCTCCGGTGCCGGCCGAGTGGGCCGACTCTGCCAACGGCAGCATGGACGTCCAGGGCGACCGGGTAGAGCTGGTGGAGTTCCGCCAGTTTCTGACGGGACCGCACCGCGTGGGGGGCGAGGTGCAGTACCGCTTGGGCTGAACGGCAGGCCGGGGGCTGGCCGAACGGCAGGCCGGTGTCCCCACCACGACAAGCATAAAACAGATGTCACTATAGCAAATCTACCCCGCCGCCCCGCCGCTCTCTCTGGCCCCCTAGTCCACCTTGGCCAACACCACAGCCACCCGCGACGGAAGATACAACTGGAGAAAGTTGGCACGGTCGTTCCACGGCATGTCGGTGGTAAAGTACTCCACCAGCTCGTCAATCCGCCCGTGGCCGCCAAACGCATCCGTGTCGTCCAGGTTCAACACCACCTTGTACTTGCCACCAATGGCCACCCCCACCCGGAAGTCCACAAAACTCTGGGTGGGGTTGAAGTTGAAGGCAAACAACAACCCACCGCGCTCAAACACAATCACCTTGTCGCCCTCGTGCTTGAGCAGCACGTACGTGTTGCCAGCCCCCAAAAAGTTGTACTTCTGGTCCAACAGCTGCATGGCACGGTCAAAGGCATACAAAAACTTGTAGCGCAACAAGTGGTCCTTCACCAAGTTGAACTGGCGACGCGCATAGTGGTAGCTGTCGTTGTTGCCCACACGCGGGAAGTCCAACCACTCCGGGTGGCCAAACTCGTTGCCCTCGAAGTTGAGATACGCCTCGCCGCCCAACCCCATCGTGATGAGGCGGATCATCTTGTGGAGCGCCATCCCGCGGTCCACCACCGGCGTGAGCGGCGACAACACCAGCATGTTGGTGTACATCTCCTTGTCCATGAGCCAGAACGCAAGCGTCTTGTCGCCAACCAACGCCTGGTCGTGCAGCTCCGCATACGCCACCACCGGCTCCTTCCACCGCCGGTTTGTCAAGGTGTGCACAATGTGGCCCATCTCCCACTCCTCGTCCTGGAGCGTCTTCAACATCTTGATCCACATGTCCGGAAGCGCCATGGCAAGGCGGTAGTCAAACCCGACACCGCCATCGGCCCGCGGAAGTCCGAGCGTGGGCATTCCCAGCACGTCCTCGGCAATCGTGAGGTACTGCACGCCGTCGCGCTCGCTGCACTGCCGCACCAACTCGTTGGCAAGGATCAAATACACCACCGCGTCCGTGTCCACGTCGGTGTTGAAGTACTCGTGGTAGCCGCCCGAAAACCCGCCCTTCTCGCCCGCGCCGTGGTGGTGGTACAACATCAGCGTCACGCCGTCAAACCGGAACCCATCAAAGCCGTACACGTCGAGGAAGAACTTGAGGTTCAGAAGAAGGAACCGCAACACCTCGTACTTGGAGTAGTCAAAGATCTTCAGGTCCCACAACGGGTGCTCGCCCTTGGGGCCGCCGTGGAAGTACTGGTGGTCCAGCCCGTCAAAGTTGTTCAACCCATCCGCCACGTTCTTGGACGCGTGCAGGTGCACCACGTCGAGCAAGACACGGATCCCCATCAGGTGGGCCGTGTCAATCAACTCCTTCAACTCCTCCGGCGTGCCGTAGCGGCTCAGAATCGCAAAAAAGTTGGTCACCTGGTAGCCAAAGCTGGCGTAGTACGCGTGCTCCATCACGGCCATGAGCTGGATGGTGTTGTACCCCAAGTCGCGGATCACCGGGAGCGTGTCCCGGGTAAACTCGCTGTAGGTGGCAATGCGCGGGTCCGGCGACAGGATGCCAACGTGGGCCTCGTAGATGCGCGGCGCGCCCGACACGGTGGGCTTCTTGTGCTGGAACTGGTACTGGTTCTCGGGGTTCCAGAAGCGGGCCTCGTACAGCGGGTCCTTGGTGAGGGTGCGGTCGGGCATGGTGGCGCGGGTGACCCACGCGGGCAAGCGGTCCACCAGCAGGCCGTCCGGAAGCACGAGCTTGATCTTCACCCGCGTGTCGTGCGGAATGGCAAACCCGCCGTTCACCGCGGGGATCACAATCGAAAACAAGCCGTAGTCGTCCTTCACCATGGCGTGGCCCAGGCCGTCCCAGTTGTTGAAGTCGCCAATGACGTACGCCTCGCGAGCGTTGGGTGCCCACTCCTTGTACGTGATCAGCTTGTCCTCCCAATTGGCGTGGAGACCGTAGGTGCGGTACAGATCGGCGAGCCCCACCACCCCTCCCGCCAGCTCGTCAAACGTCTTGAGCCAGTGGTTGGCCTGGAGCTGGCGGTTGTGGATGTCGGCGGCATACGGCTCGAGGTAGCCGTCAATCGCAAGCGCGCCAGCAGCAAGCGGGTACGGGTTGACAGGCTGTTCGGAAGACATGGCAGAAAATAACCCTGGAAAGAGAAGTTTGGACCCGCCGGGAAAGTGTCGTCCGCAAAGAGGAGGGGGCGAGCAGGTTGGACAGGTGATGGGGTGAGAGTGACCTAGAGGGGCAGGTTCTCCTGCAGCCAAGCCAGCCGCGCATACGGGGTGCGTCACATCTCGCGTTTCCGTGCAGAAGCCCGAACACCCGTGCACCGGCGGCCGGGTAACCCGCTGCGCTCCGGCAGCTCTGGCAGCCGTTTCTCGAACATTCGCATCTTTCACCTCCACACCATGCTGTTCATCAAGTCTGTGTCCTCGCTCAAGCCGATGTTTGACCGCGTGCTCGTGCAGCGGTTCAAGCCCTCTACGCAGACGGCCTCTGGCTTGTACATTCCTGAGGCTGCCACCAACACCAAGTGGTACAAGGCCGAGGTGATTTCCGTTGGCCCGGGCTTCCCCAACCCGCAGACCGGCGAGTTGGTGCCTGTGAGCGTCAAGCCCGGCGACCAGGTGATGTTGACTGGTTTTGGTGGCTCTCCCATCAAGGTTGAGGACCAGGAGTACTACTTGATCAGAGACACCGAGATTGTCGCAAAGCTCGAGTAAGGCAGCGGCGCTCCGCACTGTACATAGGCATGCAATGTGCTAGTCTCACCCACGGTAGGGGTTTGCCCGCGTAGTTTCCTTTCGGAGTTCTGCCCGCGTAGCGGCTGGTGGTGTCTGCCCGCGCCGTATCCTCCCGCGCCGTACCCGCCCACACCGCCTCCCCCAAGCCGCTCGCCCTGTCCGCCGCACTAGTCGTCCCCCTCTGCGATCGGCAGCCGCACGTTTACTCGCCGTGCAAGCTGGGCCATGTTGAGTGTGCTGAGCGTGGAAACCATCGGCGCCGACTCGAGCGGTGCCGTGTCGAGCGGCGGAGTGTCGACGCCGGACACACCGGAACGGAGCGACATTCCGTCGAGCGCCGCCAACGACACCGGCGACATCTGTGCCGACTCCCACCCTCCGTGCCCCCACTCGCGGCCCCGTTCGAATTCCCCGCCATTCTCCCGGCCGCCCGCTTCCACCTCCGGTTCCGCTTCCACCTCCATGAACCGCTTGTCGATCGTCTTCCACTTCTGAGCCACTGCCGCCAGCGGGTTCCACGCCTCCAGCAGACGCCACCCGGGCATGATGCGCGGCTCGCCCTTTACCTTGTCCAACCGACTGAGCGAGTGTCGCACCGTGCCCCGGTGGAACTTTTCCACGCTGCGCCACACGCGGCACACCTGCTCGTACTGCACCCGCTGTTCGATCAGGGGCTTCATTCCCAGCAGCGGCAGCAGCTCCCGCTGGAGATAGTCCTTGAACGTCAACGTGCGCTGCTGCGTGCGCGTGAGCACGTCAGGCCTGTGCGGGTTTCTCAACATGCTGTCGAACGTGTCGCCCTCGGGCGTGTTGCTCAACGACCGTGTTTCTGCCGGGTCCACGTGCGCCTGTGGGAGAAGCGGCATGGCGTGGTTGTCCATCAGATCCACCGCAAGAACCTGGGGCGACATGGCAATGCCGTCGTGCTCGATTTCCGGAACATGGCCCACCTCGTCGTCACTCAAGGAACTGTCCAGCGCCAGTTTTGACAACACCACCTCAACCGGACCCGTAACGCGGCGCAGATGCTGCGACAGCGTCATGACGGTTTCTGCGACAACCGCGTCGTTGTACGTATCCATCAAGCCGCGCAGGTGGAGACCGGGTGCGTTGGCCACCCCGTGGCTCCCGTCGGCGTGCACCGGCGGCCCGCGTGACGAGTACATGTGGCGCAACCGGCTGGGCTGTCTCGACTCGGCTCGCATGGGGATGTTGTGGGATCGGCCGCGGTCCTGCAGGGCAGAGCGGCTGCCCGGCGTGCGGGCAAAGGGGTGCCGGCCGTGGTCGGCAACAGCCCTCTCGGCAGTGGGTTCGGCCATGGGGGGAAGAACAGCAGGCGTGGGTTGGAGCTGCCGTTTTTTGGGAATGCGTCCGTGAGTCGACGTTGTGGACGCACCACAGAAACGCATGTGCATGCAGCAGATAAGGATAAGGAGGCTATCGGGGCTGCAAACCGAGACCAGGAGTGGGTGCGCGAGGGAGACGGAAAACGGGCAAGCGCGGCACACACAGGGGACCGCGGCGTGGGGCGTGGACACGGCACGGCGGAGAACGCTCCTTCCCAGCGACCGGTGGCGCTCGTCGAACCTAGAGCAACCCGGCGGCAATCACCCAATCATGCCGCTGGTTTCCGTGAATATCGTTTGATCGCACAGGCGCCTGCATGGGCAGACACGCACAGAAGCTGCACGCGGGCGCACAGGCACGCACGGCGACGCACGCAGCTGCACCCACACACGTGCTGCGGTTCCGACACGCCGCCACGGCCATCCTGCACCCACCGCTGTCAAGAAATCGCTGCAGGAATGCGATGAAGCATTTGCCATCTCTCCAACCTGCTCTCGCGGAGGCTGCCTCGGGTTTCCGCGTTTTCCTCCGCCTCCAGCTTGCTGTTTACGTGCCTCCCGAGTGCTGCATTCCCGCGGTTGCTGCACCCACCTGTTCCCCTCCCATTCCCTGCCTCTTTGTGGCACCCCCTGGCGTTTTCGGAGATATCGTATGGCACTCCAGCAGCGGCGGAGCCTTGACGCGTACGAAATCACCCTTCCGCAGCGGATGGTGAGCGCCACCTTCGGGCTGGTGGCTGTGCTGCTTGTGGTCACGCCGCTCGACATCATCCGCATCCGCATCCAGCAGCAGCAGTTGATGGACCTGTGCGGGTCGTGCAGTCCGGCCAAGTCCACACTCCCCGCTGCCCCCAGCAGCAGACCGGTGGCGGCCGGCTCGTCGCGGATCCCGGATCTCTTCTGGAGCAGCAAGCTGTACTGCTCGAGCGCCCTGTGCACGCGCATCGACTCCACGTGGAGCGGAGCGGTGCAAATCACCCGCAACGAGGGCCTCCGCACGCTATGGCGCGGCCTCATGCTCACACTCGTGATGGCCGTGCCGCTGAACGTGCTCTACTACGGCGGCTACGAGTACATTCGAGACCAGCTGCCGTTCACAGGCCACCCGCTCAACCCGTTGTTGTGTGGCCTGGTGGCGCGGACGGTGCTGGCAACGTTTATTCTGCCGATGGAGCTTCTCAAGACCCGCTTCCAGGCCGTGCCCAGCGAGGCCCGCTCGCTGCTGCTGCAGGTGATGCGCGACTTGGCCACAGACATATTCCGGTCGGCCCGCACGCAGGGCCCTGGGTTTTTGTTCACCGGGTTGGGCATCACGCTCTGGCGCGACGTGCCCTTCAGCGGCATCTACTGGTTCAGCTACGAGCACTTGAAGCCGCGGGTGTCGCGCTGGATGGACATGGCCAGCAACAGCGTGTTTGTGCCGAGCTTTCTCTCGGGGAGCATTGCCGGGAGTGTTGCGGCTATCGTGACCCACCCGTTCGACGTGGGCAAGACGCGGATGCAGATTGCCGGCCACACGCCGCAGCGCAACACGCTTGTGGCGCGTGCGCGGCCCCACCCGCTGATCCACAAGTACCTCGTGGAGATTGTCAAGACGGAGGGCGTGGGGGCGTTGTACGCGGGGTGGGCTCCGCGCGTAATGAAGGTGGCGCCGGCGTGCGCCATCATGATTCTGACCTACGAGGTGGCCAAGACGGTGTTTGGCGGGATGGACCAGGCGGGGATGTCCTGAGCAGGGCGGCCAGGCGAGGTGGACCAGGCGGGGATGTCCTGAGCAAGGCGGCCAGGCGAGGCGGCCAGGCGAGGCAAAGCCGCGAAGCGAGGCAGCAGAATGCCGCAGCACCAGCTCGTTTGTACATACAGAAGACTCTTTCGCATTACGTCACGTCGTGCGCACACCGCCCCGGGGCGTTCCGGAGCGTCACATGTGATCCCCGCTTCGCCCGGGCCTCAGCCTAGCGCAGTTTCGGAGTTGACCTCAACAGGTTCGGTCTCGGAGTTTCTGCAGCAGTCTTTGCAGGCCCCTCACTCCCCTCACTCCCCTCTCCCAAGCACGCCGCGCGGGACGTCGCCATGACCAAAAAGCTCACGGCGGAGCAGAAACAGAACCGGCGCCCGGCGTCCAGAGCCTGCACGTTCTGCCACACCAAACACCTCAAGTGCAACGGCGCGCGGCCGTGCAACAACTGCATCAAGCGAGGGGTGAGCGCACCCTGCGCCGACATTGTGCGGCGCCGGAGCAAGTACTTGGAGCAACTGGGCAACTCGGACACCGCCGCCAGCACACCCGCCGCGGTGCAGGCCCCCGCTGGCTCCATCCCTGCCACTCCTGCGGCGGCCGATCCCAGGCCGGCCCTGTTGCCCACGGCCCCGCAGGCGACCCACTCGTTGGCCTCCACTCCCGGGCTGCTGCTTCCCTCGCTGGCCGTGCCGTCGGCAGCCCCCACCTCCACCAACACCCCGCAGTTGTTCCCACACTTGGGCAGCATGGTGCCGCCCGTGCCCACGCCGCGCATCTCCCTGCCCAAACCGGCCCATGACCAGCAGCTACTGTTTGGCCTGGTGTTTCTTGACCAGGAGTACGCCAAGCTCACCGACTTGTTGCTCAAAACCACGCTGCACCTGCCGGGCGGCGAGAGCACCGAGGACCTGATGCCGTACGTGAGCAACATCGACCTGACCATCATGGTGCCCATGAGCGAGCCCATGGTGCCCCCCAGCGGCGGCATGTACTCGCCTGGCTGGCCCATGCAGCAGGGCAAGCGGCCGTTTATTCTGCTTGCCGATTTGGAGGCCGAGCTGGACACCAGCGCCAGCTCACACCCTACCCCCTCCTTGTTCATCCGGGAGGGCGACTCGCAACCCAAGGCCGTGCTGGACATGGGCTCGCCGTTGGTGTTTCTGGCCAACACCCACCCGGGAGCACTGCTGCAGCCGGCACAGAACACCGCACCCCCGCCAGCCCCCACGCCCGCCTCCTCGTCTCCGGGCCAGGACCCGCGGACATCCACCGCCCCCCTCCCCCAGCACGTGCTCCGCAAGTACATCAAAACACCGCTGGACCTCTACCAGTTCCGCATTCTCCCGTTCGACTACCCGGCCCTGTACCACCTGCTTCTGCTGTACCTCAAGCAGCGGTTCCTCACCAACTACCGCGACCGCGGACAGCCGGAAACAGGCCGGCGCATGCTCGTGCACATCTTCAAGCAAATGGCGCTGTACCGGCCCACGTTCATCAGCACGTACCGCCACCTTGTGATGGACGACTTCATCTACCAGGAGCTTCTGCTCCAGCGCGCGCTTCTCGAGCACGAGCTGTTGCTGAAACTCCTGGCGTTGCCCACGCTCTACTGGCGCCGCACCGGCGAGCTATGCGGAATGCTGCCGGAGTTCTCGAGCATGACCGGGTGGCTGGAGGCCAACTTGTACCGCACCAACGGCCAGCGGCGGTTCATCTACGAGATGATGGACGACGAGCTGGTGCTCCAGCTGTTCGAGTCGTTCAAGCTGGTGGCCGTGGGACTGCTCCGGCTGGAGGTCAAGGCGCGCTGCACGCTCATCCGCGCCCCCGGGTTTGTGATGGGCAGCAAGCGGCCCAAGGTGCACGACGGCCAGGGCAACACCACGCTGCCCGGCGCAGCGGCGCTGGACGAGGACTTGGCTCTGCGGCGGATCGTGTGCCAGCTGGTGTGGACCATAAAACGGGACGTGTTCAACCTCCCCATGTTGTTGATCGGCGTGTTTCTCCCGATCCTCCCGGGCACCATCAGCGACTTGAAGCGCACCGCCAGCACCAACCGCATGCCTCGCTGGGCCGTATGAGCCGGGTGCACGGGTGGGTGCACGGGTGTGCGTGCAGTGGCGGAAAAAAACGTAATGCTCACAAACTCGTCGCTGCAACTTCCCGCTCCATGGCCCACAGACTTCTCATCCAGGTGGCGGTGACCGGGGCGCAGGTCTTTGGCCGTGCGTTTGGGGAGGCGTATCGCCAGGCGGCGGCCCAGACCGCCAAGCAGACGGCGGCGCAGGCGGCGCGTGCCAACCCCGGCGGCATTTCCACTGCCGAGGCGTGCCAGATCTTGAACATCGACCCCAAGGAGATCCTGGAGGAGAAGGTGGACTCGCTGTACAGCTACTTGTTCGATGTGAACCTGAAGGACAAGGGCGGCTCCTTCTACCTCCAGAGCAAGATCTACTGGGCAAAAGAACTGTTGAAGGGCGAGTTGGAGTACGCCAAGAAGGTCCGCGAGGAGCTGGAGTCCAAGGGCGACGCCCCGGCCGTGGACGCCAAGCTGCCGGGCGCGGACGGGAAGCTGCCGTAGGCCGGCCTGAACCGGTCCCTTCCGCCACCATAGCCCGGAGTGTACATACTAGCAATCCCAGTGTGCCCGTTCTGTCGTGTGAATACCGCCATCGCATATACGAGCAAAACGAGGCATACGAGACAAGCATCCGAACCACCCTCTCTCTTGCTTCCATGAACAGCCAGCCTCTGGGTTACGGGTACCCGAGCGACGGGTCGCTGTCGGCCACGCCGCGGCCCCAGGAACTCCTGGCCCTGCCCCTGCTCTTGGAGGATGCCCTGACGTTGTTGATGTTTGCCCTGCTGGTCAAGAGCGCCACGGTGCAGTCGCAGCCTCCGCCTCCCTTCCCGCCCTTGCCGCAGCTATCTGCTGCGGTTCCTGCGCTCACTCCGGTGGCGCTGGCCCAGTCGCCTGTTCCTGCCCTTGTCTCTCTGGCTACGCAGTCTCCGACCGCACAGCCTGGTGCTGTGTTGTCCCCAGCCGCACAGCTCGGTGCCGCACCTTCCCCAACTGCACAGCTCGGTGCCGCGCTTTCCCCGACCGCCCGGCCGGGGTCGGCGCTGTCTCCGACGACGCAGCCGGCCGCAGTGTTATCTCCTCCGCCGCCCACTCCCCTGCTGCACGCATCGCACCAGTCGCCCTCCAACAACCTGCCCGGTCCCGCCGTGGCCATTCTCTCGCGGGGCGACGGACGCGAGGCCAGGGATGAGCGCGCTGTCATTGCCGCCGCAGCGCTCCAGGAAGCGGCCAACGTCCCGCTCATTCCGGCACCGCTGCAGCTGCCGCCCGTACCCCCCAACACCAGCAGTTCCGGCCAATCCAAGCAGGCCGACCGCCGACTGCTGCTCCAGCTCCAGGAGGCTCTCAACGACAACAGCATAGCCCGGGTGGCGGAACTACGGCAGGAATTGCGGCGCCGCGCAGAGCTGGAGACATCCTCCACCCAAGACGAGGAGCCTTCCGAAGATGACAAGGTGAAGCGCGAGGAGCAAGAGGGATGTCCGCCCGGCTACCAGGTCGACCCTGACGCCGGTACGATTCTGTGCGTGTGCGGCTTCTCCCACGACGATGGCTTCACGGTGCAGTGCGATCTGTGCAACCGGTGGCAGCACCTTGTGTGCATGGGCCTCCCGCCCCAGCAAGACGTCAGCGGCACGTACCACTGCCTGGTGTGCAAGCTCCTGGCGTGGCCGCACTTGGATGGCGACCGGGCAAAACGCATCCAGACCCTGTGGCTCGAGCAGCAGGAACCGCCCCGGCGGCGCGAGAACCGGCGCAAGACCCTGGACTCGGTCGACGGTGGAGAGGAAGGGGTGCGGAAGAAGCGTCGGCCCACCAAAGACGGTATCACGGTGGAGGCCACGCACAAGCGGGTGAGACTGGAAGGCGGCGAGGCCCTGGACGACGAAGAGTTGCTTGCAGACCTCGCGGCAGACGAAACCCACCAGGCGGTGTACTTCCACCTCAACTCGACCAGCGAGTACAAGAACCGCGAGATCCGGCACTATGTCCAGGTCAAGCTTCCACAGTTGCTTGGCGACTCGCTGCGGCCAGAGCTGCACCAGACCGTGCTGTGCACAGCCAAAATGTGGGCCCAGATGTTGCGGCAGCCGCTGCCGGTGGTGAAGAACTACAACGACAGCAAGAAGCAAAAGTTCAGCGGCATTTCCCGCTTGGCGCTCTTTTCCACGCAGGCATTCAGCCCCGGCATGTTTGTGGCCGAGGTGCTTGGCGAGCTTGACTTCAAGGCCAACTACATCGACAACAGCGTGAACCAGTACCGGGTGTGGGGCACGCCCAAGCCACGGGTGGTGTTCCACCCGCTGTTGCCGGTGATGGTGGATGCGCGGTTCAGCGGCAACGCCACCCGTTTCATCCGTCGCCTGTGCAGTCCCAACTGCCGCTTTGCCGCGGTGTTGGTGGGGCCCGAGGATCACGCGCCGGGCCGGCTTCTGCCCAACCACCAGGTGAAGTTTGCCGTGTTCACCACCAAGACGGTTGACAGCGACCTGGAGTTTACCTTCCCGTGGGAATGGGACGCGCGGCACCCGGTGCACAAGCTCATGAACCACATTCTGACGTTTGACCGGCTCAGTGACCGCGAAAAGGCGGTCTTGATTGGCCTGGTGGAGCACGTGTTGGCGTTCTGCGAGTGTGCGTGCAGCGGGGCCCTGGAGTGTCTTCTTGCCAAGGTCAAGCGCACCGTCACGCTGCTCAAACGCAACAACATCGGGAAGGGAGGCATTGTGCTCAAGCCTGGACACACACGCTACAGCGAGTTGGTGTGCGGAGATGCCGTGCGGCAGCAGCCGTATATTCCGTTTGCTGACCGCAGCAAGCAGCTGGTGGAGCAGTACCTTGCTCTGCCGGTGCCACGGCTGGCTCCCGCCACGCTTCTGGGGCTGGTTGCTGCCGAGGAAACGCCGCTGCCGTCGCCCGAGCCAGCACAGTACCCGGTGGAGATGATGCCGTATCGCTACCGCCTCATTGGCAAGGAGCGTCCGCGGGAAACAGCGCCAGTGCCGGACGTGGAAGCCATTGCTGTGCCTGTGCGGGTGCTACTGATGGACGCAAAGGACAAGGCTCCGGTCCCTGCCGATGGCGAGCGTCCTGTTGCCCCGGTGAAGAAGTTGTCCTTTGCTGACTACATCAAGAAGAAGGTTGTGTAAGCGGGTGGGCGGAGACAGGTGGCCCCGATGATGAGACTACATCCACTCGCCCGCCATGGGGAGTGGCTGGGTGCCGGGGAGCCGCAATGGCGGTTCGCCCTGGCCAAAACGCTTGCCCACCGTGGACGGCGGCCGTGTGGTGGCGCCATCCTCGGACGTTCTGGCGAGCGGCATGCGGTGTATGGGAGTGGCCGCGCGCTGCTTCTCGGGCGCAGGCAGGCGCGGCAGATCTGTGTTGAGCGGACGCGCGTACTCGGCAGCAGCAACGCTGGCAGCGAACTCGTCGGCCGCGGCGCGCATCTGCACCGCCTGGGCCTGCATCGTGAAGGCATAGTCTGCCATCACCACGCGGAGACTGCGCAGGACGCTGCGCAGGTACTGGTCGCCCACCACCACCAAGCTGGAGTCGAGCTGTTCGAGCTGCTCGCGCATCAACGCCAGCTTGGTGGTGGCCCCCTGGCGGCTCTCGGCGTCACCAACACCGCGGAGCTGGCGCATGCGGCGGGCCACCAACTGCGCGTGGCGCTGTTCGCGCGTGGCGACGTGCGACATTTCGAGCTGGAGTGCGCGGTTGCGGGTGGCCAACGCCTCTTCAAGCTCCCGCAGTGCGTCCACGCACCGGCGGAACAGCTCCACGACCGCCCGGGCCTCCTCGTCTGGAAGCTGGGCCAGCCACAGCGCAAGGTCGCGCGCAAGGCCGCCCTGCTGGGCAATGAGACGCTGCTCGTGCTTCACCATCTTGCCGATGCGGCTGCACACGCTGGCCGCCGTCGCGCTGGAGCCGGAGCCCAAACCAACCCCAAGCAACAGCGTGAGGAGTGGCGAGTTGGCTATACTGAGGGGAAGAATCGGCAGGTTGAGGGTCCGCGGGGTGTGCGACATGGAGTCGGAGGAGGGTGTTTGTGATTGTACCTTTAATGATAGAGACGGTTGAACTGGCGCTAGCCGCCGGGCTTACTCGCCGAGGTCCAAGCCGGTGACCTGCTTCACCTGCCGGCGGAGCCACAGAAGCCCCATGCCGGCGTGGTTGATGGTCTGCTCGGCCCCCGACTGCACCGCCTCTGCCGCGCCCTCGACAGACTCGTAGGCTGCCTGCTGGCCGGCCGCCACCTGCGGCACTGCCTGCTGTTCCCAGCGCCACACAAACAGCGTTGTGTTGCTGAAGGTGTTGGGGAGGAAGTAGCGGAAGGCCACCGTGGCGCCCACAAGCGGGAGAGTGCCGCGCGCAAGCGGGCCGCGGCGGCGTGCCACCACGCTGCCGGCAAGCCAGCCCACCACCACGTAGATGGCCCCTGGCACGAGGTCTTCCCGCTTGTCGTGCAACGAGGTCATGGTGCTCAGCACGCTCTCCTCGGCGGCATAGTAGCGCTGGGAACCCTGGTGGGCTCCGCGGGCCACGCTCTCCACCGCCAGGTTGGCGCCCTCGCGCAACGAGCGGAACACGGCCTGCACTGCGGGGGGCGAGCGCACCAGCACTCCCTCCACCACCTGGTTGGCCCCAAGCGCACTCAACTCCGCGCCGCTCGCAGGAACCACCGTCCCAGGCCGCGGCACCACCTCGCTGTCGTCGGCGTAAAACTGTCTCGGCATAATGGCGATGTGATTGGGCGTGGGCATCGGCGTGCATTTTGGCTGCAGTGTGATGCCGAGCGTGGTGTGGATGGGAGTGGCGGCAGGGGGACTACGGTCTGCAGCTTTGCCGGTATAGGCGCTGCCACTCCGCTACGCATTGCCCGCGTCCACCGAGCGTGGCACCGGCACGATCCGCCGTGCACCATCTGCAGGACTCCGGCCCCAGACAGCGCCAGCACACATGCGGCTGGGTTGGGCGTGCGCGTGACAATCGGCAGCGCCAACCGCGCATAATCCACTCCACCACCACCCCCGACTTTCCCGCGAGCATGTCAAACGAGGACCCGGCAAGACTGCCAACACTGCTGCCTACGGCAGTGGCGGCTGTCCCCCGCAAGCGACTCAATGACCAGGTGCGCCACGGGTTGGACCGTGACTACCAACTGGCAACGTTCATGGAGCTTCTCGCGGAAACCTTCTACATCTACTTTGTCGACAAGCGCCACAACACCAACGGGAACCCGGCCACGGAGGAGGAGCGGGCAGCCAACCACTCAAACTACCAGCCAATCCCCGACTGGAAGATGATGCGGGACCGGCAAAAAACGGTGCTGGCAGCCCTCATCATGTGTCTCAACCTCGGCGTGGACCCGCCGGACGTGATCAAAACCAACCCCTGTGCCAAGATGGAGGCGTGGGTTGACCCTGGCGACCACCCGGACCTGCGCCGCGCCATCGAGCAGATCGGGAAGATGTTGCAAACCCAGTACGAAACGCTATCGCCCCGGATCCGCTACAAACAGCTGCTTGATCCGTGCGTGGAGGACATGAACCGGTTTTGCAACACCCTCCGCAAGAACGCCAAGGAGGAGCGCATTCTTGTGCACTACAACGGCCACGGCGTGCCGCAGCCCACCACCTCGGGCGAGATCTGGGTGTTCAACCGGGGATACACCCAGTACATCCCGATCCTGTTGTACGATCTCCAGACATGGCTCGGTGCGCCGTGCATCTACGTGTACGACTGCTCGAGTGCCGGCAACATTGTCCTGAACTTCAACAAGTTTGTGCAGAAGCGCGTGGACGACGATGCGCAGGGGAGACACGAAGATCTGGCGCCCAGCTCGACCCAGGCATACACCGACTGCATCCAGCTTGCGGCGTGTCGTGCCAACGAAATCCTCCCCATGAACCCGGACCTCCCGGCCGACTTGTTCACGTGCTGCCTCACCAGTCCGATCGACATCTCGATCCGGTGGTTCATCAGCCAGAGCCCGCTCCGCAAGAGCTACTACGCCCCCTTGCTCGAGAACGCCTTGCCCAACGGGAACATTGCGGTGCCGGGCAAGTTGGCCGAGCGCCGCACGCCGCTTGGCGAGCTCAACTGGATCTTCACAGCCATCACCGACACCATTGCCTGGACTCTGTTGCTGCGGCCGTTGTTCAAGAAACTCTTCCGCCAGGACTTGATGGTGGCGGCGCTCTTCCGCAACTTTCTTCTTGCCAAGCGCATCATGCCGGTGCACAACTGCAACCCCGTCAGCGACCCGCCGTTGCCCGACTCGATCCGCAACCACCACATGTGGGAGCTGTGGGACTTGGCCATTGACCAGGTGTTGAGCCAGTTGATGCGGATGCAGAGCGAGGGCAAGGGCAAAGACGGTGTGGTGTTGGGTCCGCATGCCAACGGCGTGCCCAAGGCCAACGGCCACGGCCCTGTTTTGAACAGCATTCCTCCGACGGTGCCCAATGCTCCGGTACCCACCGATCTTTCCGTCTACCAGCACTCGACGTTTTTCGAGCAGCACCTCACCGCGTTCGACAACTGGCTCAAGTACGGCCTGGCGCTGCGCGAGCCGCCGGAGCAACTCCCGATTGTGCTCCAGGTGTTGCTTTCGCAGGTCCACCGTATCCGCGCCTTGGGTCTTCTCCTGCGGTTTCTCGATCTTGGACCCTGGGCCGTGTACCTCCTGCTCCTGATCGGCATTTTCCCCTACGTGCTCAAGCTTCTTCTCCTGCCGGCGCCGGAACTCAAGCCGGTGCTTATCTTTATCTGGGCGCGCATCATGCTGGTGGACTACGTCAACACGCAGCAGGACCTCATCAAGGACAAGGGGTACGACTACTTCTACCTGTACCTCACGATGCCGCTGCCGCCGCAGTGCGACAACCACAAGGCCATGTGCGCGTTCATTCTCACGAGCTTCATCCGCGACTTCCGCAGCGGCCAGCGCACGGTGTTTAGCGTGGAGTTGCTCCACCACTTGATGCTGCTCATCGAAACAAACCAGAACCCGTTGCTCCGCCAGTGGTGCGCCTTGTTGATGCTGCAGCTGTGGGTGGAGCACCCGGACGGCAAGTGGATTGCCATCCGCGAGGGCATCGCGACACGGCTTGCCAAGGCGGTGTCCGACCCCATCCCCGAAGTGCGCACCTCCATTCTCATTGCCTTCACCCTGTTCATTCTGTTGGAGGAGGACCGGGCAGAGGTGCAGCTGCAGTACGTCAAGTTCTCCATTGCCGTGTTGGGGCTCATTGGCGACGGGCTGAGCGTGACCCGTCGCGAGGTGCTCGTGTTTTTTGCCAAGTTCATGGCGGCATACAAGGATATCTTTGTGATTGCCGCCTTTAGCCAGCTCGAGGAGGAGATTGCGCTTGTGGACGCGCCGCAGCTGCTCCAGGAAGTGCGCAAGCGCAGCCCCACCTACGGCACGGTGTTCAGCTCGATCTGGAAGTCGTTGCTCATCATGGCCGAGGACCCGCACAACGAGGTGCGTGCGCGGGCGGAGGAGATGGTGGACTGGATGTTGCTCCAGCTCCGCACCGACCGTGAGTTGGGCCAGTACGCAGAGGAGATGGAGGCGTACTTGAAGGAACACAGCACCGGTGCTGCGCTGCTGTTCGATGGTCCGACTGTGTTCAGCGACCAGCGCGGGAGCCTGCCTGCCAGCCGGCGTCCGTCCACCCGCGGCAACAGCAGCGGCCCTGCGTCTCTCCGCTCGCTGTCGTTTCTGGCGCCGGGACCGAACCAGATCATTGTGCACCGCATCAACGACACGCGGGCGGTGCTGCACGACACGGGAGCGGCCATTTCGCAGCTCCGGGTGCAGGATCTGGCCGGCGCCGCCACGTCCACGGACACGCTCAAGAGCCTCTATCTGAACTTGCTTCCGAAGGTGCTCAAGGCGCTCAACATCTCCAGCGAGGACAGCGACCAGTTCCATCTCACGCGGATCCTCAACCCGGTGGCGCGGGCGGTGTATGGGAGCGAGTACCACCCCACCACTCCGCGGATGCCGCGGCGGACGGCGGTGGGAGACATGCCGCTGATGGAGAGCGGCTTCTTTGCGTATGCGTGCGAGTACTTTCAGGAGCCGCAGATGCAAAAGCCCGACTTGGAGGTGCCGGGGAGCGCCGAGTTCACGCAGCGGCTCTGGCGGCGCAACCGGAACGTGGCCATCATCGAGGAAAACCAGCTGCTCAAGCTGACAGCGGTGCGGGGCGAGTGGCGCCATGCAAGCATCACCTTGGACAACGGCACACAGCCCGAGCTCCTCCGGTTTACCCAGTTTGAGAACGTGCTTGTCACCACCAACGTCAAGGACACGGTGAGTGTGTGGGACTGGGAGACGCAGGAGTGCGTGTCGCGCTTCCTGAACGGCAACCCGCCGGGCACAAAGATCACGGAGGCCAAGTTTATCAACGAGGACGACACGCTGTTGTTGCTCACAGGGCTGCTGGACGGCGTGGTGAAGATCTACCGCAACTTCCAGGAACAGGGCCAGACGGAGATGGTGGCGGCGTGGCGCGCCCTCACCGACCTCCTCCCCACGCCCAAGCTGCACGGCTTGGTGTGCGAGTGGCAGCAGCTGCGGGGGCTGTTGTTGGTGCTGGGCGACGTGAAAACAATCCGCATCTGGGACGCGCCGCGCGAGTTGTGCGTGGTGGACGTGCCGGCGCGGCTGCCGCTGCTGATCACCTCGCTCACAAGCGACCAGGTGGCAGGCAACATCTTCATTGCGGGCTTTGCGGACGGCAGCATGCGGGTGTACGACCGGCGCTTGGACCTGCGGGGGCTGTTGGTGCGGGCGTGGCGGCCCAAGCAGCGCTCGGGCTACGTGTGCTCGGTGCACATGCAGCGGGGAGGGTTCCGCGAGCTTGTCAGCGGCACCTCAGATGGCACGGTGCGGTTGTGGGACATCCGCAACGACGATGCGTTGGTGACGATCGATGCCTTCCCCAGCCGCACCATGCGGTGTGTGCGGGTCCACGAGCACGCGCCGGTGATTGCGGCCGGGCTGAAGCTGGTGCTGATGTGGACCACTGCGGGCGACCCGATGGAGGTGGTGCGGCTGCCCTCGAGTTTGTTGCCGCGCGGTGGCAGCAGCAGCTACGTTGCCGACGTGGCGTTCCACCCGCACCGGCTCATGATGGCCACCAGCTACCAGCAGAGCAGCCAGGTGCACTTGTACAAGTGCGTCGATACGGCGGAGGAGTTGTACTAGGCGGCGCACAGCACAAGCGATGAGCATAATATTTTTTTTCAGACCGCACATTCATCATGGGCAAGGTTCGAGGACGCCGTGAGAAGAAGGAGAGCGGGGGTGCTGCAGCAGCGGAGGGTACTGCGGCAGCGGGGCCGGTGGAGCCGGTGCTGCACTCCGCTGCTCCCACGACCTTCTACGGGCTTGTGGACCCCGGCGAGCTCGACTACTTCAAACAAGCCGAGTCCACACTCAATGCCAACGCCTTTGTCAACGACGACGAGCGCAGCGGTTTCATCTCCTCGGTGCTTGAGGAGGCGCGTGGCAAGGAGCTCAAGTTGATGACGAACCAGATCTGTTCCAAGCTCATGGAGCGCTTGGCCCTTGTGGCCAGTGAGCAGCAGGTGCGGCGGATGTTTGCTGCGCTCGAGGGCCACTTTGTTGCCCTTGCCAACCACAAGTACTCGTCCCACTGTCTCGAGACGTTGTTTGTGCGCAGTGCGGCCATTGTCGAGCACGAGCTTGTGGCACCCGAGCTGCAGCTCCCTGTGGACGAGGAAGACGGGCTTGCGTTTGTCACGCTGGAAAACCTCTTGTTGCTGATGGCGGAAGAGCTCACGCCTGCGGCCGCCGCCATGCTCCACCACAAGTACGCGCTGCACGTGCTCCGGCTTGTGATTCTCGTGCTCAGCGGCAAGGAGCTTCCGCTGCTGACGGTCTCCAACCTGACGCTCCGGCTGAAGAAGAGCAAGATTGCTCGCAAGATGATCGAGATCCGCGACACGGAGGACTTTTCCAAGGCCCACCAGACACCGCCGCTGTTCCGGCCGGCTCTCCAGGCTCTTCTTGAGGCGTTGCTTGCGGACCAGACACGCACGTCGGTCCGGGAACTGGCCAGCGACCCGGTGGCTTCGCCCGTGCTCCAGCTCGTGATCCTGGTGGAGGGCATGGTGGACAAGCAGCGGCGGTTCTGGCACATGTGTTTCGAGGACGCGGCCAGCGCCAGCGAACCCAAGGAGAGCGCCTTTGTGGAGCACCTTCTTCTGGACACGGTGGGGTCGCACTTTCTCCAGCACGTGGTGGCGGGCAGCGGCGGGCGGCCCAAGAACGTGGAGCGGCTCTACCGCTTGTACATGGCCGAGCGCGTGGTGAAGTTGTGCAACCGCCGCCACACCGGTGCGTACGTGGTGGTGGCGGCCATGGGCAAGCTCAAGCCGGCAGTGCTTGAGGGCATGTTGGACCAGTTGGTGCCGCTTGTGCCCAGCTACCTCCAGCACGAGGAAGGCCCCAACACCCAGCTTGTGCAGGCGATCCTCAACGCCAGTGCCGGCCGCGGCAACTACAAGAAGGAGGAGCTTGTGGCGGCGATTCTGGGGGTGTACTCGCTGCAGCCGCTGGAGTTTCTCGAGAATCTTCTCCAGCTCCTGACGCTGACGCTCGGCAACACCCGGGGCGACTGGCCCACGGCAGACGAGCGCCGCCGGCTGTTGTTTCTCCAGAAGCTCTGTGACTACGACCGGCTGCTCTTGGGGTTGACGGCGGCCGGCTTGACGAGCATGGAGCCGGCGCGCGTGGTGGCCATGTGCACCCACGGGGTGTTCAGCCACGTGGTGGAGAAGGTGTGCACGCTGCCGCAGGGTCTTGACATGGTGGCGCGGCGCAAGCTTCTCAACGTGTTCAGTCTGCACATTGCCGCGTTGGCGTGCAACCTGTACGGCAGCCACGTGGTGGACGCGTTGTGGGAGTTCAGTGTGTTGTTGAACAACTACAAGGACCGGTTTGCGTTGGAGTTGTGGAATGCGCGCGACGTGGTGAAGGAGAGCACGTATGGCCGCTTGGTGTGGAAGAACTGGAGCATGGAGTTGTATGCCCGCAAGCGCTACGACTGGAAGGCATTGATCAAGCAGCAGGGCGAGGAGGCCAAGGAGAAGGTGGCCGAGCAGACCAAGGAAGCGGCCAAGACCGCATCCCCCGCCAAGCGCGACGCTCCCCCGGCGCCTGCTCCGCCAGCCAAGCGGGCCCGTGGACGGCGCTAACGTCGCGATCTCGGGGACGACGGCAACGCCACCCGCTCGTGGACGGCACCGCAGCCCCGTGTCCGCCTACCCCATCAAAAACTTATGCCCGTAGATGGCAAGGTTGCCGCCCGCCAACCCTGTCAACACCAATGGCCACACCCGGAACTGCGTCACCACCTGCTTCACGCTGGCACCCCCGTTCACCAACAAGTACAACGCCAGCCACGCCGTGTTGAACCCAGCCCCCTCGTCCACCGCACCGTCCGCCACCATGTACCCTCCAAGCGCATACGTCCAGCCAAAGCCAATGCACGAGAGACTCGTGGGCTTGGCCTGCAACCGCGCCACCTGGCGATAGCCCCGCCAGCCACTCCCCGCAGGCGCCGGCGCCGGCGTCGGCGTGGCAAACCACGTGCCCACAAGCGCCGTCAGCATTGTCCACGCCGGGTACGGCGTGCTTGCCTGTTGGAGAATAACCTCGGTTGCGGACATTGCTATGTACAGTTTATGTGCGCGTCACGGCGATGCAGTACTCCGCGAGGGTGCGGGCGGGCACGTGCGAGGGGCTGCCCACGAGCGGGTCGCTGCCGCTCATGGTTTTGGGAAACGCCACCACGTCCCGGATGGAGGCCAGGTTGACGAGCATAGCACACATGCGGTCGAACCCTAGCGCAAGCCCGGCGTGCGGCGGACAGCCGTGGGCAAACGCATGCAACAAGTGGCCAAACAAGTAGTCCGGGTCCTCGATGCCAAGCACGCTGGTGAACACGTAGCGCTGGAGCTCCACGTCGTGGATCCGCCGCGACCCGCCCCCAAGCTCCACCCCGTTCACCACAAGATCGTAGTGCTCGCCGTGGCACGCAAGCGGGTTGGCCGCAAGCTGGGCATAGTCCTCCGGGTGCACCATGGTGAACGGGTGGTGGGTGGCGGAGAGAGAGCTGCGGTCGTACTCGGGAAACTCCACCCCGGCACCCGTGGTTTCCGCAGGGGAAAAGAGCGGGAAGTCCACCACCCACTGTGCCACAAACGTGTCTTCGGGAGCCGGCTGCGGGCCGTCCACCACCGTGCGGCGCCACCGGCCAGGGAACTCTTCCACCGCCACCTGGCGGAACCGCCCGAGCGGCGTGGGGTTTTCGTACAGCACGCGCTGCCGCACGCTGCCCGCCACCACGTCGCCTGGCTGGAGCTCGAGCTGAGCGGCCACCGCTGCCCGGTCGCCAAACTCCACCCCGGTGAACCAGTCCATCCAGCCATCCACGTCAGCCGCGCTGCGGATGGCCACCACCTTGGGCACGCGGTTGCGGTACTCTTCGCGCGCCGTGAGCCGCGCCGGAAGCTTTGGCTTCTTGGCGGGGTCAAACGCCCCGCGGAGCACACACACCTCAAACACCGGGTACTCGGGGTTGGGCAGCGTGGCGTGGGCCAGGAGGTCGTACACCCGGACCGTCAGCCGCCAGTCCGGCTTGTCCACGCCGTACCGGGCAATGGCGTCCAGGTACAGCATGGCCGGGAACACGCCGTTGGCAGGCGCCATGTGGTCCTCGCCAACAGGCACGTACACATCGAGGCCACGCACACGCTTCCAGATGTGTTCCACGGTGGCGGTGACGGCGCTGCGCACGTCCTGGGGCTCGGCAAAGCTCATTTCCAAGTCGATCTGGGTGAACTCCGGCTGGCGGTCGGCCCGGAGATCCTCGTCCCGGAAACAGCGCGCCAACTGGAAGTAGCGGTGCACGCCCAGAGCCATGAGCAACTGCTTGTACTGCTGCGGGCTCTGGGGCAAGGCGTAGAACTCGTTTTCGCGGCGCGTGGGCACAAGAAACTCGCGCGCGCCCTCCGGCGTCAGCTTGAAGAGCACGGGCGTCTCCACCTCGGTGAACCCGTGGCCGGCAAGCGCCTCGCGGGCAGCCGCCGCCGCCGTGGCTCGCGCACGCAACCGCTGCTGCATCACCGGCTCGCGCAACTGGAGGTGGCGGTGTTCCGGTGCGTAGCTGCCCTGAATGGCCCCGGGCACCAGGTCCGCCATGTTGAGCACCTGGAACGACAGCACCCGGAGGTCCCACGGCGTGCCGTCGCGGCGGCGCGTCGGCACCACCTCGCCCGACACCACCACGCACAGCTCCTGCTGGCCGTCGGCGCGCACGCTCGACGCCAACGCGTCGTTCTCCGTCACCACAAACTGCGTCTCGTCGCCCGCCGTGTCGCGGAGCATCCCGAACACCAAGCCCTTGCCCAACTTGCTCGGCCGCTTCAGCACCCACCCGTGGAGCGTCACGGGCGCCCCGCTAGCCATGAGCGATTCGGCCTGTGCCAGCACCTGCTGCACCGTGTGGGTGGCGCGCGGGAAGCGGAACTTGGCAAGCGTGGCGGCCGCGGGCGGGAGCACCCCCGCACGCCCGGCCAGCATCCACCGCCGGGCAGACGTGTGTGCAAGCATTGTGGTGTGATGTGCGGCGTATTTATTTTTCATCGCTTCCTCGCCAGCTGCGTCCTCGCGGCTGGGGCTGAAGAGCGGCAACAAGGTTGCCGTGAAGGGGTCCAAAAATTCCCTGGCGCCGCGGGCACAAGACCCGCCACACCAGAAGCTGTCATAGTTGAATTTTCAACCAGCAAAAACATGATCTCGGACGAATCCTCACTGATACACGTAATGCCCTAGCACAAGGATGGAGAACAAACCAAACTCCAGCACCGAGCTTTTATAGCCGCCGCCCCGTCACGTGTCTCGGCACGGGCACGACGGCCCGTGCGACCGCGGCCGAGACCCTGCCCCCGGCCGTCGCCTCGGCAACCTCGGCGGGGTCCGGCACGTGTCCGGCTGCAGTTGCGCCTGGCTACGCGAGCGCGCTAGGTCTGGGCCAGCCCCGCCGCCGGCCCTGCGATAACAATGTTCCCCGCAAAAATGACGTACCCATGCAGGAACCCGCCAAAACCCCGGTCGGTCCAACTCAAACCGCGCCCCAGCACCCACAGCGCTTCCGTCCATCCCGGTTCCTTCTTCCGAAGCACCATGGCGTGTGTGAGTGATGGCCGCCGCTGGCAGCAGTGGGGGTACTCGTGCATCACGCTTGCGATTGTCGTCGGCCCCACCGGCTTGCTTCTCGCCAGCCGCGACGCCTCCACGCTGGCCGTGGACACCACCCTCGATCTTGCCATGCTCCTTCTCGTGGGCTGGCTCATTGCCTTTCTTGCCGAGTGGCCCTGGTGGTGGTTGGACACCATCCGCAGCGCCAGCCACCACGCCACGTCCCTCCACGCGTCTCTCCACGCGTCTCTTGCCGGCTCCGCCAAGCCGCCCCTGTGCACGGCGGCCCGCAACCTCCAGCGCTTGCGCCACTGGAGCCACACCTTGGTGGCGGCCCGCGTAGTTGCCACTGTCTTGTGCGCAGCAGGGCCGGCCGCCGGGGTGTGGCTCATGACCGTGGCCCGCCGCCAGCTGGTCTGGGGCGTGTCGCTGGTGTGGCCTGCCGTCACCGAGCCGCGCCGCCAGGCCTTCAGCGACTTTAGCATCGCCATGTTTGTCATGTGGCGTGTCTTCCGGGCCGTGGTGTACCTCGCCGGCGCCTTGGAGGAGCGCACGCGTGTTCCGTTTGTTCCCTCGGTGCTGCCTGAACCCGTGGGAGCCATGCCGCGGCCCGCCAAGACGCTGCCGGCGTTGCACCCGAAGGTGCACCCCAAGTTCCCTGCGGTGGTGCTGCGCCAGCTGCCTGTGTTTTCTCGCAGGCTGTCGCTCTCCGCCAGTCCGGTCTTGGCTTCCCTGCGCCCGGTTCCAGTGTCTCGCCTGGCGCCATCCGGAACACCTCCGCACCCCCCACGGCTCCGGGTGCTTCTTCCCGCCTCGCCTACTCCCATGCTGTCGCTGCCGCTCCGCTCGCTGCGCCTGCTGCGGCCACTGCTCCCGCGCATGCTGCTGGCGGGCGCCAACCGGTTCCCCCAGATCATGAGCCCCATCAAAGAGGGGAGCATCGAGCGCACCCCCGCCCCGGTCTCCGGTGACATCATCTCGCTGCGCGAGCCGTCTCCGTTTGAGGACCCGAGCAGCCACAGGGGAGGCGACACAACATCCCACGGCACCCCCGACACCACCACGCCCCGCTGCACCCCCGTGTCGCCTGGCTCCACACCAGCCAGTGCTGCTGGTGCCCGCACCTCCACAGCAGCGGGGCACGGACTGGTGCTGTACTCGCTCCACGGCTATCCGTTTCTGTCGGCTCTCTCGACGATCTTCACGCGCTCGAACTCGGTGGAGTCCATCCGTGCCATTGACGAGCTGTACAACGAGCGCCGCCGCGACAGCGATCTTGACCTGGACACGATGGTGCCCGAGGAAAAGCCGCTGCGGCGGGTCCTGCCGCTGCCCCAGCGCCTGCCGCTACCCCAGCGCCTGCCCCGTGTGTACAGCCACCGGCTCCGCCGCGGCTGGCACGTGGTGGCGCACGCGGCCGGCGCGATGGTGGCCCGGATGGTGCCATGGATCCCCAGCGAGATCACCGTGCTTGGTCTCACGGTTGGCGGGCTGCTGGCCACCAGCGGTCTTGTGGGCGTCCACCCGCTCTCCACTCCCACTGGCTACGACGTGCGGGAGCTTGTGGCGGAGATGGTGCTTGCGCTGGTGGCCAAGGTGGATGCGTTTGCGGCGTTGCCGTGGCGGCGCCAGTTGCACCTCGTGGCCGTGAGTCTCCCCAAGCGAGTGGTGGCTGCGTGGCTTGCGCTGTTCCTCCTCTGGCCGGCGCTTGTGTATCGCTACATGGTGCTCCCGCTCGCAGATGCGCTTCTTGCCCGCCGAGCCTCCGCCGGGGCACTGGGCGATGCGGCGTTGCTGCTGGGTCTGGCGTCGCCGGCAGTGGAGTGGCGGACGATTGCACCGCACAAGCGCGACCCCCGCCGCTTCAGCAGCGAGAACGTGGCCACGGCGCGCCACTACTACTACGACGAGCACGTGTAGGCCCCTCTAATCTTTGCTATGCCAGGCCGTCTCCCCGGCACCTCCACCCAGCACCTCCACCGCCTGTCCAGGCCGCTTAGTCAGCCGTCGTGCAGGCACCGCCGCTCCACCCCACTTTTTGGTCACTCGGGCAGCACTTCAGGGGCTTGATCTACTCTGCTGCTTCCTGTAGGGACCACGTGTGATCCCTACCCCCCGCGACGGCTAACAAGAACAGACCCAAGAAGCAGCGTCCTCTTTATCGGCGATATGTGTATGGGTCTTCGGCAGCTGTCCCTGCTGACGACGACGACGAACATGAGCTCGACGAAGAGGATGCTGCTGTGGCTGCCCCGGGCCGGCTGATGCGCCGGTCCCGGGGCTTGGGGGTGTCGGGTGTCCACCACAACGCCCCCATCGTGCGTCTGGTGTATGTGTTGGGCGAGTACAAGGTGCAGGGCCTGGTGTGGCCGTGGCTGAAGTTCCAGAAGGTGGATGTGTTGCTGTGTGCCTTGCACGGGAGTCCCTGCTTGACGCCCGAGGAGGAGCCCAGTGACGATGGCAGCGAGTTTCTCGAGGTTCCCACCGTGCACCTGCCGCGCGCCGACTGGATGCGGCTTCCGATCGACCTCATTGTGGAGATCTTGGTGATGGCGCTGGGCGGCCGCCTCCACCCGCGCCACCTCCGCTTGTCCCGCCTGTTGTACACCCACTGTCTCCCGTTGGTGTACGCGGCTCCGCAGATCCTGCTGCCCAACTTCTTTCAGTTTGTGGAGGCTATCCTGAACAACAAGGCCCTTGGGCGGCTTGTGCGGACGTTGGACATGCGGCAGATCCAGCAGAGCGGCAAGAACCTGTTTGTGCTGCGGTTGCTCCGGCGGTGTGCGCCGCTGCTCGAGCTGTTCACCGCGCCGCAGACGCTGTTTGGCTACGCACCGCTCGTGCTGCTCCGCCACTGCCACCAGCTCCGGGTGCTTGATCTCCGGTTGGTGCTGGAAACCGTGGATCTCCGGGAGTTGTTTGAGGCCATGCAGCTGGCGCCGATGCTCACGCAGCTCAGCTTCCCGCGGCTGCTGATGTGCTGCGACCGCTTCGACTTCCAGTGGCCTCCGCACCTCCGCTACCTCAGACTCAGCGGCGGGCTTGAGGACGAGTTCATCTACAAACTGACCTTCCCCGCCACCATCAACCAGTTGGAATTTGCCCACTGTCCGCACCTCCTGCAGGACGCTGTGCGCCACTTGTTGTGCCGGATCGGGACCAACATCACCCACTTGCTGGTGCAGTACCCCATGCCCAAGTTGGGAGCCGATGCCTTGGACCATCTCTTTTGGACCTGTCCCCGGCTCTTGGTCTTGGACGTGGCTGTGGACTACATCTCCGATGCGCTTTTTGACGACGTGCACCTTCCGCCCGTGCCCAGCCGCCCGCTCCGCGATCTCTTGCTCGACTCCAGCGGCATGCTTGGCCAGAGCGACAAGGTGCACCCGGACGACTTGATGATTGCCGTGGTGGAAAACCGCATGCCTGCGTTGAGGAACGTGCGCATCAGTGCCAAGCTCGGCTGGGTCACCTCCAGCAGCGACGTGGGTGACTTGGTGAACGAGTTGGAGGAGCGCGGCGGCGGGTTGTACATGGGGTACTAGCGTGCCGTGCCCGTGCTGCTGCTTTACCCCGCATAGTTTTTAGTGTTCGAAACACACGCGATGCTCATCGCTGATAACGCCACTCCTCTTTCTCATGCGGCGCTGGCAGCCCGACAACGAAGTCTCCCGCTGTCCTGTGTGTCAGTCCCGGTTTGGCTGGCTCAACCGCCGCCACCACTGCCGCCGCTGTGGTCGCGTGGTCTGCGGCGAGTGCCTGGAACACATGCTTCTGTACCCCAACCCCGTGCAGATCCGCCCCGATCCCGCGCCGTTCCGCACCTGCGACGAGTGTGCCGATGTGCCAGCGCAACCGCCGGCGTCCTCGGCGGCGCTACCCCGCCCGGTGATGAAGGACGACACGCGTGCCCGTGTGGAGGACGAGGGCGAGCTGGAGCCGACGTGTGTGGTGTGCGGCGTGCTGCTTGCCGCCATGAGCGAGCCGGAGGCCGAAACCCACGTGAACGACTGTCTTGTGCAGATCACCCTGCTGCCCGATGGCCGCCGGGACTCGTCGCGCAACCATCTCTTGGTGTACGTCATTCCCGACGTGGAGCCCAATGACGTGGGCACGGAGCACGCCAACACCAGCGACAGCACCAGCGAAAAGCCCGAGTTTCTGGAGTGCATCATCTGTCTCGAGGACATGGTGCCCGGAGACAAGGTGGGCCGGTTGGAGTACTGCTTGTGTGTTTTCCACTACCACTGCATCAAGGACTGGTTCAACCGCAAGAAGTGGGGCGAGTGTCCCACCCACCACACATACAACTACGCCGGCTAGCCGTCTACAACTTGGCGTCGCGCTGCGCCTGCGCCAAGAGCTGGGCGCGCTCCTCCGGGGAGACACCGTGCACCGGCTGCTCCGGACGCGGTGCCTCTGCCCGCCGGTCCAACCACCGGACAAGCCGCTCCACCATCGCGTCGGGCTGTTCCATGTGGCACAAGTGGCCTGTGCCAGGGATCGGCTCCACCGTGACGTGGTTGATGGCCTTGGCAATGAGCTCCACCAGCTCGAGCGGAAGTCCAGTGGAGGCCTTGGTGCGCGGAACATACAACACCTCGCACGTCAACGCCTGTGCAGCCGCGTATGCCATGACGCCACCGTACACGCGGTCGTTGTACACCAACATCTGCTGGTCCACCGGAGACTTGGCGATTGCTGTGCCGTCCGTCTGCTCGACAACCTCGTCGTCGGCAATGTCCGCAAGCAACCGCGCATCGCACCCCCGGTAGATGCTGTTGGTGGCAAACCACTCCTTTCCGGCGGCAACGCTGGCGAACCGGTCGGTGAGGTTTGCCCGCATCCGCTTGTAGGTGGCCCTGCGGAACTGCACATACTTCCCCAACTGGTCCCGGGGCATGCGGTAGGTTTCTGGCGACATGACGGGATCCGCCAACACCACCAGGTCAAACAACCTGGGGGACATCGAGGCAGCAAGCACGCAAAGCCCGCCGCCAAGCGAATGGCCGACGGCAACGAGGGGACGGGCCGCCAACTGCTCGGCTTCCACCACTGCAAGAAGGTCCTTGGCGGCATCGATCCAAGTGAACCCGGGCCCGAGCTTGGTGCGGTTGAGCACTGCCAGGTCGCCGTGGTTGACAGCATCCACCGAGACGGCGGTGCCGATCTGCCACGCCCCCTGCTGCTCAAAGAGCCGCTGGATGTGGTAGTGCCACACTGCTTTGTTCATGCCGGTGCCGTGGACAAACAAGAGATTGAGCGTGGGCGCCGTGGGCGCGGTCGCCGTGTACTTGCGGTACACCACGTCCATCCGGTCGTCCGGAAGAATGGTGGAGCCAGGGGTCCGCGGCGCGTGCGCCTTGCACAGGTGGAGCGACACCGAGTAGGTCATGGAGAGTGGGGAGAAGCCTCAGTGAACGCCTGGTCTTATACGAGCGGTCACATGCACCAGGACCAGCGGAGATGTGGCAAGCGTGAGGGAGGGGAAAACGGCTGGGCGTGCGCGTGCCGAAATCCGGGGCGATAACGGGTATAGGTTTTGCATTCATGTTGAGCGATGGCGAGGTGATTGAGGTGGTGGAGTTGCAGGGCGAGTACGAGGAGGTGCGGGAGGCGGTGCACCGGGCGTTGCGTCAAGGCTTGATGGACTTGGGCCGTGCCAACTACAGTGCCGGCGGAGTGGGGCGGCGCTACGGCCGGGACTACTGGGACTTGGCCGAGCGCCTGCTGCTAGTTGCCGTCACCAATGGCTGGGCGGTGCAGCGTGTCGACACCGAGGCGGACACAGGTGCGGCGGACACGCTGGACAACGAGCAGCCGGGGGGAGCATGTATCAGAAACCGCAAGGGAAAACCGCCGGTGTCGGAAACTACGGAGGAAGAGGACACGCCGGTGCTTGATCCGTTCCGGGACCCGCTCCTCATGTTCCAGGGCGGGCTTGTGCCGTACCAGCTCCGGCTGTGCCAGACCCGGTTCCAGCTGCTTCTCCCGAGTCTTGGCCGGCTAGTGGAACTCCAAAACCGGATCGAGGAGCTCATGGACCGCCACGAGCCCGGAACGGCTGACCAACCGACAGACGGCCCCCAGGCGCCGCTGCACGACCTTGCCGACGCTCTCGACAGTCTCACCCTTTCTCCCACCAGGACTGCGGACCCCACTTCTCACAACCGGCCCGTGGCCCCTGCTAACAGCTGAACTTCCAGCGCACCAACGCACGGGTGTGGAGACACGCCTCGGCACTGGGAAACGGCTCTCCATACACCAAGACACGCGCACTGTAGGCAAACACCGCCACGCTCGCAGCAATGGCCACGCCCATGGCCGCACCCAACACCGGCCGCCGCGTGGCGACGTACTGCAACGTGCTGGCCCCCGCACACACGCCTGCAAGCAACGGCACGTAGTAAGCCTGCGGCTCGTACCAGAGCCCGCTGACCAAGTGCGGCACAAACGTGGCCACCCACATCGGCACGTACAAGCCCATGGCGTGGAAGTACGCGTCGTCGGCAGGCGTGTACTCCGAAGCGTCTCTGCCCAAGTAGGCGCCCACCACCGGCAGCACAGCGCGGGCAACATACACAGCAAGAAGTGCAAGCACCGTCATGTGCGTGGGCACGTTGCCGGAGCGGAACACCACGCCCCCGTCGAGCGTGGAGGCCACCTCCTCCCCTGCCAACCCAGCTGCATACATGGCCGGGGGTTTGCGGTCGTCGTCAGACGTGGAGGCGTGGGCCACAAAGTACTGGTGCCACGCGTGCGTGGTCATCTCGAGACAGCGTCTCCACCACAGCATGGCCAACGGCACCACCATGCCCTCCTCCAGCAACCGCTCCGGAGTGTACACGTCGGCGTTCAGGTTGTGTTCGACGTACCACAACAGGTTGGTCAAGGCGGGCTCGGTAGAGCAAAACACCTCGCGGTGGCCTCGGTGCTCGGACCACTGCGGCGGATACTCCAACTGGTGCAGCATGAGCGAGCAGCCGGTGGCCACGTTGGCAATGCGAAAGAACTCGTCCACCAGTTCGAGCCGGGCCTGGGCCAACCCGGTGGTGGACTCCAGCTGCTCCACCCGGAGCTGGAAGTTGTTGTTCCCGCCAAGCTCGCCCTCTGGTTCGCGGCCAAACACGTAGTTGTTGTACAGGCGGTCCAGGAGTGCCGGGCGCAGATCCATTGTCTCGAGGTAGCGCCCGCTCGCGACGTGCTGGAGGCGCATCATGGTGTCGCTGCGCACCTGCAGGTACGCCTCCTTGGAGCTGCGTTTCCGCTCCAACACCCACATGGTGCCGGCGTGGTTGTCGTCCAGGGCAGTGACAAGCCAGCGGGGGCCCTCGGGCGTGTTGGTGTACACCATGCCGAGGTAGCCGCCCGTGGCCCGGTGGCGGACCAGAATGGTGGCTCCAGCCGTCACGGGAGCCACCACCACACTGTCCACACCGCTGTCGGCAAGCCCAGCCTTGAACCGCGTGCTCATGGAGCTGGTGCCGGGGCCGGCCGCAACCACATGTTGCCAGTACGCCGCCTGCACCGCCATGAGCACCAGAACGGGAACCACCGTGGCCAGCACGAACTGGGCCGCAGTGGAGAGAACAATGGTGTGGGTGGACACGTCCAAGTCGCCAGAAAGAAGCCAGGCGTCGCGGCCCGTGAGAAGCACCGCCAGCAAGAGCTGGAGAGTCCCGAGCACCACGTCGCACGCAAGCAGGGCTCCGAGCACCACGCCCGCCACTAGCACGCCCGCCCACCACCGTGCCGACAAGCGTGTGTGGGTGTTCACGCGCACGGCCGCCAACATGGCCACAGCCGCCGTCACCACGGGCCACACAGCCGGCCCGTGGCTCCGCACCAGCACCACCACCAGGTGCTCGTTGGCCACCACCAACGCCGCCACCGCTGCCACCACCACCAGCGCCGCAGTGGCCTTGAGCGCGGCGTACACCGCCACCGCCGTGACCGCGTGGGCCGCCGCGTACACGGCCGGAGACAAGGCAAAGCGTCCGAGAACAGCGTACACCAAGGGGCGCCGCAAGTGCTCGGGGTTGAACTGGCCCGCTGCCGCCTGCGCCGCCAACGCGTCAAGGCTCCTGGAGGCAAGCGACGGGAGCAGCGGCACCGCGGGGCTCACGGCGGCGTAGGCACTGGCGGCCACAGCCACCACAACAGCAGCATCCACCGCGCCCCACCGCGCGCCGGCGTGGGCCTCGGTCAGGTAGAACGGCCGCAACGGACCCTTTTTGTGGCGGAACGGCACCGCCTTCATGCTGCTGGATACGTGTTTTTATGCGATGGAAGTACATTCGTATATCGTCACTGGCGGGCGCCGCGGCAGCGGTGCACGTGCCGGGCGGCCCGGAAACTGATCATGGTGTCGGCCAAGGCGTTGAGCCGGTCGTCGTCGGCGTCCTGGGGCAGGCCGAGCCACAACTGCATGAGCGTGTGGTCGGTCAACGGCGCCGGCTCGGTCTCGGGCGCGATGCGCACCGGCAGCGTCGGGTGGAGCGGCCGCGGCAGCAACGGGAGACTGAGGTCGTCCTTGGTGGGGTGCTCGTCGATGAGCAGACAGCGCTGCGAGCGCGAAAAGGGCAACAAGGGCAGGTCGGAGTAGCTGCGGGTGTGGCGCGCGCTCAGGGCACGGCTCGGCGTGGCGGCGGCCCGCGCCTCCATGATCCACGCAAGCTGGTCGGGGGTTTTGCTGGTCCAGTCCACCAACGGCTGCTGTGAGGGAATGGTGTGGACCAGCGCACGCGGGTCGTCCGCGCTGCTGGCACCGCAGGCGCTGCTGGCGCTGCTGCTCTGGGCCTTTTCCATCACCTGCTGGCGGTACGCCTCCTCGATCTTGGCCAACAGCGCAAGCAGCTCCTCGGTGGGGGACCGCGGCTGGGTCTGCTTCACGGGCAGCGGGCCCCGCAGCACCGTGCTGGTGGCCCGCGTGTCGCGCGACTCGTGGGTGAACACCAGCTGGGCCGAGACGGCGCTCAGCAGCGACATGTTCTTCAAGTGGCGGCCGTGGCTGCTGCCGGTGGCCGCACTGCCCGCCACCACGCCCACGCGCTCGAGCTCGGCGGCAGGAAAAAGCGTGGCGAGCTTCTCCAACAGCTGCGCGTCCACGTGGCCCGTGTGCAGCACGTTGAACGGCAGCAGCACGCTGGGCGGCAGCCACGCCCCCATCTCCACGCTCTGCGTGGCAATGGCCCCGGTGTACTGCGCAAACGGGTGGGCGATCGAGTCGCGGGCAATGCGGCGCGGACCGGCGCGGTGGGTCCAGCGCAGGAGCAACTTGCGGGGCGTCGGCGTGCCCACCACCACGGGCAGCACGGCGGCCGGCGGCGGCGGCGCGCGCCGGGGCTCGTCGTCAAACCAGATCGATTGCATCGGCTGGCCGCAGTGACAACGGCCCCCGCGCGCGCTATATACCCTGCCAGCTCTGCCTCCTGCGTGCACCGCGCGTGTTGGCCATGCATCGACCGCCTGCAGGTTGGCCCAGTAATGACGCCAATTTTCCCATAGTGCATGCATGTGCATGCCCGATTGGGGAAGAGCGTGTGCGGGATAGCACGGGCAGAGCGTGCCTGCGGGGTTGCCTTGATGTTGCCTTGGGGTTGCCACGAGCGCGGGGTCCCTGGCGGGGGAGGGCCGCGTGGTGGTGCGCAGGTGCGTGGTGCTAGTGGGCCGGGCGTGGTGGGCGGCCGGTGCGGCAAGAGGGCTAGGCCCGGCTAGTGCGTCCGCCCGCCGGAAGAGGCGTGCGAGGCGGGATGTGCGATTCTCGCGTATGTGGCGTGAAAGGTAGATTGCAAAAGCTGTCCCCGGTTGCCAGGGGCAGTGCTATACGCGGTGAGGGGAGCAGCACGAGCAGGTGATACCGCGGGTCACGCAGCCGTGGGTGGCCGGGGTGCACGTGGTGCAAGCGCACAATGGTCCCGCGGCGGGGCGGGGCGCAGGCCAAGCTCGCCTGGCCGTCGCCTCCGCAGGGCTGCCCGCCTTACGCCTTGGCTGCCTTCTGCTCCTGCTGGCGCTGACTCAATTTGGTGCGCAACACTGACGTCACGCTCTGCAACAACTGCAGCTTGCTCTCCAAAATGCCACGCAACTGGCCCGCGTCCAGATCAAGCTTCTCGATCTTGCGCTTGTAAAAGGCCTCCGCCTCCTCGCTGGTTTTCTCCACGTAGTAGCCCGTGCCCACGTCCACGAGGTAGCGCCCGCTGGCCCCCACGGTGCCCGGAACGTACAACAGCAGCGACAACGGCACAAGCATGGGCTGGCCCTCGCCCAGCGCGTCCACCTGCTGGATGTTGGCAATGCACTGGGCAAACTTGCTCTGGGCCTGTGTGAGCGCCTGCAACGAGCTGCCAAAGTGCTCGAGCTCCTCGTTCACGCTCCGCTGGAACTCCATCACCTGCTCCACGCTCAACGCGTTGAGATCGATGTGCTGCAGCATGGAGATGAGAGGTGTGGAAAAATCATCATATTAACAAAAGGGGCCAGGCCGCTCGCCGTCTACCAGCTGTGGCGACCAAAGTAGTCGCCGTCGCCGTTCAACACGTAGTTGGGGGTGCCCAAGTAGTCGGCCGTCGTGGTGTACACGTCGTTGCCCCACCACAGCGGGAAGTCCGTCTTGGACAAGGAGAAGGCCAAGAAGATGATCAACGAGGACCACGCAAGACCACAGTCCAAGCCCGCAGACAAGGAGTAGTTGTACTTGGTCCACCAGTGGAAGAACCGCTTCTTGATGAAGTAGCCAAAGATGATCCCCACCAAGCAGTAGGTGCCGTAGTTGTACGGCGTGGCCGGGGGGATGAGACCAGTGCCGCTGAAGAACACAGGCCAGTTGAGGTACTTGATCGGCGACAGGGGCCACTTCCACAACACGCACCAGTTCATCACCGGGAGGATGGCACCCACCCAGAAAAAGTGCATGAGGCCGTTGTACAAGCCGCCAGCGCTGAACTGGCGCTTGGGCCCAATCACACCCCAGATGATGGACGCGTTGAAAAACACCTTGGCGTTGGGGCACGTGAAGTGCGACGGCTCGCCGGGCTTGCACAACAACGGGTACTTGCCCTCGGCCCACTTCATCACCGCCACCTGCACAATCGACCCCCACACCGTGGCCATGAACTGCGCCCAGAACAAGGTCCGCGGCGCAAGCTTCATGTAGTGGCCAAGCTTCATGTCCTGGGCAAACGTCACTGCCTGGTTGTTGGTGATGTAGCCGTACGTCTTGAAGAACATCATCGCAATCGGCTTCCCGGGCACCATGTAACCCACAATGAACTCGGTGATCACGTTGAGACCCACAGCAATGTTGGTGATGGCGTAGATCATGCCCACCGGGAGAAGGAACACAATCGCAATGAGCAACGCCACCACGAGCGAGTAGATGGGCATCTCCGTCTCCCAGCCGCGCATGGCACCCACAGACATGCCAAAGAAGACAAGGAACACAATGCCGTACCACCACTGGGGGGTCTGCTTGTACGCCTCCATCAAGCGGTTGTGCACGTCAGGCTTCTCCTGGCGGCGCTTCACCACCTGGACGTAGATGTCGCGGCCGTGGAAGATGGCCGTGTGCACCACCGTCGCCGTGATGGCGGCAAACGACAAGCCGTACAGAATGGCAAACGTGGTCGAGAGGTACAAGGGCGAGTACACCTCGTACGCCTCCGCGTCGAAGGACAACTGCGAGTTGACAATCTTCAGCACGTTGTACGTGTTCTGGAACCGGTCAAACGAGCCCGAGTCCGAGAGCGGGAGCCACATGCCGTACCACACGTTCTTGAAGTGGATGATGGGCACCGCGATCCAGAAGATGGTCACCATGGAGAAGAAAATGGTAAAGATCACCGACACCGGCGGGATCAACGGCAGACCAATGTAGCCGGCAATCTGCGACCAGTCAAACGTGATCGGGAGGAACCCCATCCCGCTCACGGCGCCGAACACCTGGTTCAACTTCACGTTGTTGGGGCGGATCCAGCAGATCCACGTAAAGTACAGGAGCGCCGTGAAGATGTAGCCTGGGAACCAGTACCACACAAACGCCGCCAAAAACACAATGAGGAAGAATCTCAACCGCAGCACCTTCCACCCGTTTGCAACGTGGTTCACGTTCAGGTGGATGTTGTTGAGGAAGGTGGCCGTCACCAAGTCACTGGGCCACACGGCCAGCGGCGAGTCCACAAGCGCCCCGCGCGCCAACCCGGCAAGCGAGAAGCCAATGCACTGCGTCGCCCAGATGGAGAGGAGGTTGAAGCCCCAGCCAAAGTCCACGCCGTAGAACTTGTTCATGGCAAGGAAAATGTCCGTCGCGTACGCGGCACCCGTGCCAAACGACACGTTGGCCATGATGGCAATGTACGTGTGCTCCTTCACGTTGAAGGGGCCGGGGTTAAGCGGCAAGCCAAAGATCTTGGAGTTCTGCGGGAAGATGCGGTCCCAGAGACGGCCCACGGGCCACGCAAGCACCAGCACCGTGAAGGTGGAGAGCGTGAACGGCGGCGAGTGCAACGAAAAGTACATGTTCAAGCCACACCCAATCGTCGTCATCAAGAACCCAATCGTCCACATGCGGATGGTGTTCTGCGGAATCGTCGGGTCGTCGCTCGACGGCACCGCGGCTCTCACCTCGGGGTACACCGAGTCGTCCTCCACCTTGATGCCGGCATACTCGTCCTCCAACACCTGCTGCGACAAGGTGTGCAGCAACACGTCGTACGCGTCGTTGGAACGGGTTGCCTCCAACTCCTTCTTGGTCAAGCTCTGCACCGGGATGAGCTCCGCATCCGTGAGCGGCGCGTCCTTGGACACGATCGACTTCAAGGCGTCCATGATGCGGTGGCAACTAGAGCAACTGCGGGGGGAGACCACTTATATAGTGCCGGTATTGCGGCGCCTGCCCTACGTCACATTTTTTTGTGTTGTTTGAAGAGGATGTGCGCAGTAACCAGTTCGGAAACGCTGGTGCATGCAAAACTTCCGGCGGGTGCAGGAGATAAGGTGGCTGGAACATCATTGCTGCCGCCTGGCCTCGAGAGTCAGCGGGAAGGTGTGTGAGGCGGCAGCCCTCGAACCACCGAGACCGGTCCATGGCGTGCTCGGGTGCTTGGCGACAATAGCCTCCCTTGACAGGCTCGGCAACGGCCACGCTCTAGCTTGGCATGTCCCACTCGCCATGTCACCAGCGCCGTGCATCATGCAGCTCATCGAATCAGGAAGGATTTCGGAGCCGTGTGGTCCCCTGGCTCTGCACGCCACACAAGCCTGGGACGGGTCATGCAGGAGGGCCGGTACCGGAGAACAATCTCGCATTGTGCGTGTTCCGGACGATGGAATCCAGCATGCATGGTGCTGGCTGCCACACTGCCCGCGCCACCGTGGCCCCCAGCAAGCGCCGTCCGCCGCGCCCGAGAGCGCGAGGCCCCGGCCCCCTCGGCTTTCTCCGTGTCCGCACAGACACCACACGGTCCCGCACGCGCCATCGGCTATCAGGCCAATCACACGTAGCGCCCACCTGACGCACCCCAGAGCCATGCACGGCTTCTGCTCGCCGACGCGCGCCAGCCTAAACCGAGCATGGCTAACCGCGGCAAGTTCCGGCGCGCCTTGTTGCAAGCTGTCAGAGCCGTTGACAGCTGTCAATTCCGCTGACAGCTACCCCGCCCCGCCGGTCACGCCCTGCCGGGTGTTTGGCCACGCTCTGCTGTGTATTTGGCCGTCTAGTCATAGATCTCGATCGGCGGCAACCGGTCAGATGGGTACAGCCAGTTGCCGTTCTGCAACTCGGTGCTGAGCCACTGGCTCGGAAACAACACAATGTGGCCCTGTACCGAGTGGAGAATGCGCTCGCCCGTGTCGCCGTCGTAGGTGTCGTTGCGGTTCCGCCCGTGCCGCCGCGTGAACAGCCGCCGCGGCGCCTCGTGCTGCAGCGCGCTCAGGTACTGCGCGCTCGCCGCCGCGTCCAGCGTGTTCCGCTTCATCGGCACCCCCTGCGCCGCAATGCTCTCCCGTGTGTCGTGCCGCCCCAACACCCCGGGCAGCATGGCCTCCTCGGTCACGCGCACACTGCCCACCACCAGCTCCGTGTCCAGCTCCAGGTGCGGCCGCATCTCCTGCCGCTGGCCCCGGATGAACGCATCGCCCCGCCGACAGTACTCCTTGTAGTCGCGCCACGTCAACACCTCGTCGTCGGGCTGGCAGTGGAACACCGTGCGGAACAACATTGTGTTGCGCCACGCCGTCTCGTACCACACCCCCTCGTAAAAGTGCGGCAGAAGCGGGTCCTCGAACCCGTACGGATCCACGTAGCCCACCGGCAGACCGTCGCGCGGGCCAAACTCCTTCACCAACTCAGCCACTGCGCTGTCGGGAAGATGCACAATCGGCACATCGTCCTCCAACGCCCGCGGCTCATCCGCCGGCTCCGGCGTCGGCTCGGTCCCATCGCCAGGCGTGTGGAACGCCACCGGTGCCGCTTTTGCCTTGCGCACATCCACCCGCGCCGTCACTGTACGCAGTGCTGCCCCCAGGTCCAGCGACCGTGCGGTGGAAGGCACCGCTGCCAAGTCCCGTGCCTGGGCCTGGGCCACCCCAGCCGCCCGCTGGAGGTACGCCACACGCTTGAGCAATGTCCACCGCTCTGCGTTGAGCTCATCAAGTGCAATCAGCGGCTCGCCCCCGTCGTCCACAGCCCGGTCCCCTTCCTCGTCGCCAAGGTATTCCATCACGTGCTCCAACTGCGGAAGAAACTGCGCGCTGGGCGGATTCTCGCTCACAAACCGCTTGGCCCATTCGTTCATCACCTGGGCTGCGCGCCGTGCCTGGCGGCGGTATCCCTTGGTGTGGTACTGGTCCACGCCATCGCCACTCACATCCTCTTTGTGCTTGGTGTTGTTTTGCACGCGGGGGTCCTGGCTGTACAGTTTTTTGTCGCGGATGCCCGCGTTCTCCTCGCCCGCACGGTGGTTGAACAGCACGGGTGCAAGGGGAACAGGCGGGGCGGTTTCGGTGAGGTGCGGCGGCACGTCGTCTGTGGGGGAGCGGGGCGAGCTGGGGGTGTGGGGTGAGCCGGGGGTGTTTTCGTCCATGGGGGATGGCTTGAGGTGGTGGTGCCCGCCATTTGCCGCGTGCCCGCCATTTGCCGCGTGCCCGCCATTCGCCGCGTGCCCGCCATTCGCCGCGTGCCCGCCATTCGCCTCTCCCGCCTGTCCATCCCGCTTGTGGAACCGCACCCACCGCTCGGTCGCCTTCACCTGCAACACCTCGCGCGACGCCAACTCCACCATCGCACTCAACACCGCCTGCGGACCGTCGCCCGCCACCGTAGCCCACTCGCCGCACCGCTGCTTGGCCTGCTCCTCAAACCGATTGAACCGCCGCTCCACCACCTCCAACACATCCACATTCACCCCCATGTGTTCCCGCATCAACCGCATCCGCAACGTGTGAGCAAACTTGCCCGCGGCGTACGGCTGGCCGTTCATCTTGGTGTGCACCACCTCCAGGTCCCGCACCACACACGCCACCTCCAGGTCTCGCACTCCGCGCATCAGCCGCTCGTTGATGTTTGCACTGCCAATGATCGCCACCCGGTCATCCACAACCATCGTCTTGGCGTGGATGTACAACTGCTCCAGCACCACCATCTTGGCCCTGCCAATCTTGGACCATTTCCGGAGCAGAAAGAACTGGATGTACTCCTCCGGCTGGATGCCCACCAGCCGCAACTTGCCAAAGATGCTGGTGGGGCCCTGCAGGATCAGCATGTACTGACACTCCATGATCAACCGCACCAGCCCGCCGTCCGGCTCGTCCACCTGCAGCGGGAACCCAGGCATCAACGGAATGACAATGCACGCCCGCCACGGCTTCTTGGCCTGGTGCGCGCGGATAATGCGCTCCACAAGCGCGTCACCAATCCGGTTCTTCACCACCACCCCCTCAAACGAGCAGCTCGTGATGAAGAACTGGTTCTCGATGTACACAAAGTGCTCCAGCGTCTCGATCAACCGGAGATAGGCGTTCTGGATGCTCTGTTCGTGCTGCTGCAACCCCAACAGCCAGTTGCACAGCAGCCGCAACATCTGCACCTCGCACGTGCCCTTGAGATCGAGCTGACACAACTCCTCGTCGGTAAACTCGGGCGGCGGAAGCAACAAGGGCGTGGGCCGCAGCGGCCGCTTCTGCCGCAACAAGTAGTTCCACCGCTGCACAAAGTGCCGCGCCAAGTCGCGCGCCGGGTGGCCTGCCGTCACCATGTGCACGTCGTGCCACGGCATCCGCGGCACGTACTCGCGGTCGTACATCTCCTCGTACGGCTTGTCCAACTCCACAAAGTCCATCACGCGCGGGTTGGAGTAGTCCTTGCCCACAAACGTCCGGAACGGGCCCTTGTTCCCCCGACCGCCCGGGAAGGCCTGCGGCGCGCTGTCGTCCAACACGTGGTCTGCCGTGTCCCACCGCCCGTAGCACAAGTCGATGCCGCCCACAAACGCAATCGTGTGGTCCACAATACACAACTTTTCGTGGTGCGCCCAGAAGTAGGTGTTTTGCAACCACTGGTTGGGCAGCCGGATCACATGCACGTTCTGGTGGAGGTCCAACAACAGGTGCTTGGTGTAGAGACTGTCGGTGGCCACGGTGTTGCCCACGTTGCGGTACACCACCACAAAGATCTTGACGCCCTGCTCGGCCTTGCGCTTGAGCACCCGGTCGAGCCGCCACCGCTGGTTCCCCGCCGCCGGCCGCCGGAGGTACAACTCCGGCAGAAGCCACCAGTCGTGGATGTAGATCACGTCGCGCGCCATCTCGAGGGCCAGCAGAATCGCCCACATGTGGTCGCGCCCGTCCACCATCCACTGCGCGTAGCACCCCTTGCGCACCGGTGCAAACAGCTCGAAGCGGTTAGGCTGCAGCCAAAGCGTGCGCAGCTGCATGGTCTGGATCAGCCGCACCCACCGCTGGAGCTGGGCCTTGGTGGCGGCAAGAAACCGGAGCTGCCGCTCGCCGTTCTCCAAGTCGATCCGGAAGTGTGGCGTTTTGCCCTTTTTGTTGAGAGCGGTGTTCTCCACGTCGAGCACGCTCTCGTCGTATTCGCTCTCGTTGTCGCTGTTGTGCTGTGCGTTGCCGTGGTCGTCCCCAGCCTCGCCGTCATCGTCGTCGCCCGAGTAGCTCAACTTGAACTTGGAGTCAACGAGAAACACCTCGAGCGGCGTGGTCAGGTTCAGATCGCCCACGTACATGATGTACAGATGGCGCACAAGCACCCACTTGGTGGTGTGGCGCAGCACCATGGCTTTCAAGTCACTGGCGCGCAAGTGGCCCACACGCCAGCCCTGCGCTTTCGCCAGCAGTCGCAACCAGAGATAGCCCTGGCTGCCCTGGTAGCCGCCGTCGCCGGCAAGCAACACCTGCATCGGCAGAAGCTCGAGAAACTCAAACACCCGGTTCAGCTGCGGCCGCATCAGAAGCCACGCCGTGAGCTGTTTGAGGTATTCCTGGAGAGCGCGGCGGAGGTGTTCGGCCTGTGCTGCGTGCCGCTCGTCCCGTTCGTCGTTCCCTGCCAGCAGACGGCTAAAGGAGGATATGCTCAGCTGGCTGCGGTGGAACCGGTGTCTTCCGTTCGAACTGGTGGCGGGGAGGGAAAGGTGCTCCAGGTGAGCCTGTGACTGCGGCTGCGACTGCGGCTGCGGCTGCGGCTGCGACTGCAGCTGCGACTCAAGCACCGAATCCACCTCCGGAATCGCCGCCGACACATCAACGCCAGAAGCATGTGTTGACGGCTCCCCATGCTCGGACAGATGGCTAGCATCCCCCCAGCGGGGAAACTTGGGCATGTCCGCCGGCCGGTGCAACCGCAACTGCACCGCACTCTCCCTGAAAAACATCACCCGGAGCCGCGCGTGCAACCCGGCCAAGTCCTTGAGCAGTCGGTAGATGGTCCACTGCAACCGTTCTGGCCCCAACCCGTACTCCAAGTCGATGCGGTACCGCCGGTTGCGGGTCTTGCGCGCGCCGGTGATGTCGGTGATGGTGTAGCCAAGCAAGTACAGGAGCATGGGGGCGCGCCGGGTGCCATGCTCGTCCGTGAGAAAGCTCAGAGCCACAATCAGCACGCCGGGCACAATGCCCGCCATGGCGCTGATGAACTCGCTCGCCCGCTCCCGCGTCTTGGCGTTGAGGGCCTGTTGGTTCGGTGCCTTCGCGGGACTTACCGGGGTGTTGTCGCCGCGTCTTGGTTTGAACAGCAGAAACGCCAGCCGGAAATCGCGCCACGCCTGCTGGTTGGGAGTGCGGGTGGTGGGACGGTGCGTGGAAAGATTGCGGTACCACGGCGGCCGCTGCGTCTCGGGGTGGCTCAGGGTCTGCAGAAGGTCCGGGTCCTGGGCCTGGTGGTAGGTTGCCGGAGGCTGTGACTCCTGGCTATGGCAGGAGCTGTGCAAGGACAGCTGGCCCCCGGGGTTCTGGCGCTCGGCGTCGGCTGCGCCCAAGTCGTTGCTGCGCACCTCGTCCGGGTCCTCGCCACGGTGGCCAAAGCTCACCGGGTTGGCCATTTCCACCGGCTGGTCCTGTCCCCCCGGGTTGCGGCTCTGCTGCGGACTTGCTCCGTGAACCGACGTATTGCTGCGGGTCATTGGGAGGATGTGGCGGGTGCTGGACGCAAGCAAGTGTTTTGCTGTATTGTTGCCTATAGGCGAGAATGCTGCAGAATACGGCTGAACGGGTTTATCAGATCGCCACGCAGCTTTTGGCACCGGCGAATACGGAGATACGGGACGCGGCGCGCGGCGTGGCACGAGCTTGTCTGGAACCCTGGGAGCAGAGCGTGCTTGAGGGAGGGGCAGTGGGGAGGTGCGTGTGTGCAGTGAGCGGGCGGAGGACTGTGAGGCCCACAGAAACGCACACACGTGGGGTCGTATCGGGCAGCCGCCGCGCTACAAGGTGAACAAGCCGGTGGCACGCTTGCCAAAGGGATACACCACCAACGTGGCAGCAAAGAGCCCCACGGTGATTCCCACGGTGATTTCCATGACTGCGTCGCTGAAGCCCAACAGCAGCAGCAGCGAGCTGGAGGAACCGTTCTTGACAATGGCATCGGCGTTGGCCACGCCCTGCATGAGACTGTTGCGGGCACCAACGCCTCCAGGCAACTGGCACATGACCCCGGTGAGCATGGCCAGGACAGCCATGCCGTGGAACACCCGCAGGTACAAGTTGCCCAACACCCCCACCACAAACACCCCCACAGCCAGCGTGAAGGCAGTGACGTGGCCAAACTTTTTGTTGGCGCCGTAGGCAGCCGCAGTGCCGGCGCACGAAATCACCACCATCACGGGGATGGACTTGGGGCGGGCGCCGCAGCTGATGCTCATGCCCACCAGATACACCGGCACCATGAGGAAGTAGTACCACGGCAGGAGCAGCTTGGAGCAGGAGGTGGCGCTGGTGGCGTTGCCGTCGATCCACCCATACAACGTCAGCCCCAAGGTGATGCCAAACAGGAGAAAGAGAAAGTAGATGATGGCGTAGAACATGCGCACCAGGCCCAGCACCATGTTGCGGGTCATGAGCTCAAGCAGGCCGGTGAGAATGATGAAACCAGGGAGAATCATCGCCAACAGTCCCTGCACAAGCCCGGAGAAGCAAAAGGTGTTGTTGCCAATCAGGCCAAGCGCGCGGCCGCAGAACAGCACCACGATGGTGGCCACCACCTCAAACACGTTCAGGTAGAGCGTCAGGCGCGGCGCCACGTAGTTCTGCAACGCGCCGATGACGAGTCCAATGGCCAAGCACACGGGCATGTCGATCCACCCGGCCCCAAAGGCCCACGGCGCCACAAACGCCAGGCACACGCCGTAGTTGATGGTCTGGACCCACGCGGGGTAGTACGGCGGCGCGGCGAGCAACCGGTCCAACTCCACCATGGCCTGGTCCACCCCCATCAAGTCGTGCACCACGTTCTTGTACAAGGTGTGGGTGTCGTCGAGCCGCGCAAGGGCCAAGCCGGGGGCGCACCGCACGAGGTGCATCTCCAGCGTGCGCGTCGCGGCGTCGCCAAACAGCACGATCATGCACCCGGGGAGATACATGAACTGCGAGTCGATTTCAAGCAGCCGCAGCATCATCACAAGCAGCTCCTCGAGCCGGTGGGGCGGGGCGCCAAAGAGCATGAACGCCTTGCACATGCGGAGAATGAACCGCTGGCGCTCGAGCACGTCGGCAATGTGCACCGTGATGGTGGCGGCGGTCTTGAGCTGGCGCTTGCGGTGGAGCCGCACGGCCGTTGGCATGGTGCCGTTGCGCCGGTTCCGCAGCGACAGCCGGAAACTCGGAAGCTTTTCTTTGGGGTCCGCGGGGTCGTTGTCCGGCAGCGTCAGCTTCGTGGGCCGGAGACGCTCGAGGATCTTGGGTCCGGGGCGCCGCAGCCGGCCGCGGGGCTCTTCAGGCTCGTCCTCCGACTTCATGAGAAGCTCTGGCACCAGGCGGTTGGGTCGCTGGGCAATCTGCTTCAACCGCGAGGCAAGGCCGCGGTCCTCGCTGGGGCGCGCGAGGCCGCTGGACACGGCGGTGGTGGCCGACAGCACAGGCAGGAGGGTCGGCAGCAGGTGGTCGTCGGCGTCGCGGTAGAGCTGGAGGAGCGACGAAAGCACGCCGGTGTGCACGTTGCGGGGCGCGGGGATGGCCCCGTCCTCCTCGTCAAACTCGTCGTCCAAGTCCTGGCGCAAGTAGTGGTTGGGGTTCGGGGCGTAGAACGGCCGCGTGGCGGGGGCGGACGGGGACGAGGCAGCAGCAGCGTAGTGCAACCGCACGAGGTCGTTTGCATCGAACCCGTCGTCCAGCTCCCGGCCAGCCTCGGCCTCCACGTCGGGGTCGGGGTCCTTGAACGCCACGGTGCGCGGCGGGTGGTGGGACTTGATCAGAAACCGGCGCCGCCACAGGTGGTGGCTGGTGGGTGGGAGCTCGGGCACCGTGTCCACCTGGCTCGTTTCCTCGACGTGTGCGGCCTCGTCCTGGTCTGCGGCCTTTTCCTCCATCTCCACGTCGGTCTCGGGGTCGTCTCCCTCCAGCTCGGACCCGCTCGAGCCGCGCGGTGCTGGGCGGCTCCGGCTGTACGGGTCGGCTGTCGAGTAGTCGTCGTCCAAGTCGTAAGCGGGCAGAAACTCCATGTCGAGCTCGTCCGCCAACTCGCGTGCTTGGTCGGGCAGGGTGCCGCGCCGGGCAAAGCTGGGCATGGGGACGTGGTCCACAGGCGTGGGGGGTTCGACCAGCACGGCTGGCGGCGTGCCGGTGTCCAGCCGCGCGGGGATGGTGAGGCCCACGCGCGGACGGACCGAGCTGGAGCGGGAAAGCAGAAGCGGCCGCAACACGGGACTGCTGCGACCGCTGCGGCTGCCACGACCCAGGTTGTTCAGGAGCACGGGCCGCACGCGCAGCTCGTCCTCCAGCTCAGAACTGGAACTCATGTGGCTTGCACAAAACAGGCGGAGCACGAGATTTTATGTGCGCTTGCGGCGAAGGCGGTTGCGGTCACTCTGGATACCGGGAGAATGTGCGAGTTGCAAAAGTGTTGCCTAATCGGGGCCGCCGATGCGGCGCGGGAGCAGCCGTGGACGCGGGGAGGTTGCGGTGGCAAAAAGAAACCACCGGCGGGGGTCGAACCCGCAATCTTCTGGTGTCACCGAGTCGAAGCCAGACGCCTTAACCAATTAGGCCACAGCGGCATTATTTTGCGAAAAGCGGGGCGTGTTTTTGGCGCGGCCTCGTGCGTGTTTTTGGCGCGGCCTCGTGCGTGTGCGGCAAGGCTCGGCTGGACCCTGCATGCCACCGGGTGTGCCTGCGTGTCTGCCGGGCGCTACGGGTCAGTTTGGAAAAATAGAAAATACCTCGTATTGAGAGTGAACTAAAAGACGCGAGCAGCGCGAAGACGCACAGCTCTGTGGAGAAAACAGCCAAGCGGCTTGGAAGGAGTCAGCACACAGCGCTTACAACAAGGCGGCGGCGGCCACGGCAGCAGCCACCACACCAGCCACGTTCACGTACTTGGAGCCGGCCGCGTTCTCGGGGGTCACGGTGGCAACAGTGGAGTGGCCGGTCTCGGTCTCCGGGCAGTAGGTGGTGGTCTGGGTGATCACGTGGCACTTGTCGTCAGAGCAAGACGTGATGGTCTTGGTGATGGTGGTGTTGGTGCTGTTGTCAGAGCCCACGGGGGTCACGGTGGGAGCCGCGGTGGTCTTGGCCTCCGACTTGGCGGTCTCGGCAGCAGAGGTCTCCTCAGCAGCAGAGGTCTCGGCAGCAGAGGTCTCCTCGGCGGCAGAGGTCTCAGCAGCGGAGGTGGCACCACCGGCACAGCCGGAGGAGGCCTCGAGCAAGCCCGCAGAGATGGAAGGGTAGAGGGGGAGACCCTCCACGATGGAGGCCACGGCGTTGAAGTCGAAGTCGGCGGGGAGGAGGGTGGTGTAGGAGGTGTCCTGGTAGGTCTGCGCAGCCAAGGCCAAGTTGAGCAAGTCCGTGGGGATCTGCGAGGCGTACGGGAGGAAGGAGTTGAGGTTGGCCTTGATGTCGTTGATCAACGCGGTGACGTAGCACACGTTGGCGGCAGAGGCACCAGAGGCGGCGGCGAGGATGGCGGCGGCGGCGAAAGTCTTGGACTGCATAGCGAAAGTAAAGGGTGGGACTTGGAGTGCAGGGCGGCAGCAACGGGCGCAGCCGCCCCCTTATATACCGCCCATGGCTGGCTTGGCTGATGCCCGCGGGATCGGCCCCCCGCTGTTTGTTTGCTGCAGCCTGCCGCGAGTGTCACTGGCCGTGGCGCGTGGCTTGCCGCGTGGATGCGGCGTGCAGCGTGGCTGAGGCTGCGTCAACAATGCACTGCGCACAGACGCCGCCGCGGCCCACGCCTGAATTGGCAGGGGGGGCTTGTTTGGGAATGTGTGATGCATGCTTCTGCAGAACCTTGCGTCGAGCACGCATGAGTGCGGGGTAGTCTCCGCTTGCATATGTCACTCCCCAAGCCGGCCACCAGCACCGCCACGCGCACTAGCCCGCCAAGCCGCCCACGCCGCACGCGCCCCCCGGAGGGCTGAATGAGACGCCCCGTGCGTCGCCCGAGCAACCGGGGATCACTCCTGTCCCTGGTGGCCGCCAATCCTCCGGCTGTGCAATGCCGCCGTGCTTCTGAGCGGGGTCATGCAGCCGCCGTCTCCACCCGCACCACCACAAACACCCACCGCAACCCCGCATGGCACCACTTGCGGGCACATGTGCGTGGTGCGGAACAAAGCGGGCCGGCGTCTTGCAGGCGGGGCTCGGGCAGAAACACGCGCCCGGATCCGGGAAACCGCCGAAACGCTGCTGGATCGGACCAGACGCCCCACCAAACCGGTCTGCCGCCGTCCGATTCGGGAACAAGGTTGTCCGTGTAGCCGCCTCGTGCTTTGCGCTCCGCGGTGTTTATAGAGCGGACTTGCAACCACGGATGCGCGCCTGCGGTTGCCACCGTGCCTGTGTGGCGGTCTGGAGGTGAAACGATGGGCGGGGCGCTGGCCCATCCACAGCCACCGGACCGATTGCTCGGCGGACCCACGTGGGCCGGGGCGTGTGTAGGCTCTTGCTTGGTGTTTGTTGGGTGTTTACTGGGTGTTTGCTAGTCTTGTCTAGTCCTGTCTAGCCCTGTCTAGTCCTGCCTACTCCCGCCTAGTTCCTTGCTTTGCTTGGTGTATTGCTTATTATACGTGGACAAAGTCCGCGGTCGGGTCAATCTCCTCGTCGCTGGTATCAAAGTCGCTGTCACTGAGCACCAACTCAAGTCGCGCATCTGTGCCCAAGCCCGGATCCCCCTCGGTGTCCACCGTGATGGACACACCGCCGGTGGCTATGTGACTGTCGTGCGAGCGCGGAAGCATGTGCGCGCGCCGCACATGCAGCAACTTGCACGCTGCCCCGCGTGGACACCCGGCCGGCTCGTTCAAATCGGGACAGTCGTAGCTATGCAACCACCGACACTCAACCCCGTCGTCGCACCAGCCGTCAATGGCAAACGGCCGACACACCACGTTCCGGTTCGGATCCCACGTCTCGCCCGCCGGCTCGTACCGCGGCGGACTCGCCGTGTTGTGCAAGAACACACACACCTCATTGGTGCACCCACCTTCAAGAAAGTACTTGCATGTGGGCACGTTCTGCGGCACAGGGGTGTGCGAGAGCGGACAGCGCTGGTTGGTGCAGCCGCCCTTGACATAGTAGGGACAAAGCGCCCTCTCGCGCGGGTTGTGCGCGAACGAGCACTTGGCCCTGGTGCACATGCCTGGTGTGTTAGTACGAAGGGAGCGGGGCGGCACACACATACCGGTTCGAGTGAAGAACTTGCACCGCTCCTGCTTTTTCACGGAGGGCTCTTGGAGGGGGTTAGTACTGGTGGCGGAGGGCTCGGCCACCCGCCGGTACGAGCCGTTCTTGGCACGCGAATACTGGCGCCCGTTGTACTCCACGGGCGAGTTGTACCGGGCCACCGCAAGGTGACCATCGAACGGAAGGAGAGTGGTAATGTCTGGGAGGTTAGTATCGCCAGCATTTGTCTCGGTGCCTTCTGCAGTCGCGGCCGCCACATCGGCCGCCGCCGCTGCCGCGCCGATCTTGGCCAATCCGCTCACCACCGCCATCAACCAGAAGGTGCGTGTCCGGAGCGGCATCAACTGCGACCCACGCTTCACAACCGCAAACTCCTCGCCGTTGATGGTGATGCGGTTGCAGTTGGCTGTCTTGTGGACCCAGTGCTCCGCGCGCGCCGCAAACCGTGGAACCGCCTTGGGGATGGCCACCATCAAGCGCTCGGCCACCTCTCGGGGCAGCAACGTCGGCAACGTGCTCGAGCGCACAATCAGGTTCAGGCCACGCCCAACCTTCCGCTCAAACCCCTCGGGAAGCTCTGCTGCCGGCTGGTTGAACACCACCGAGCGGTGCTGAAACGTGGGTTTGGACACGCGGTGTGTCTTGGCCGGCCGGGTTGATGCCTGGCGGGGTGGAGGAGGGGTCCGCACTGCCGGAGGAGCAGCCTTCTCGGCCGCCTTCCGCGCTAGGATTGCCACCCGCTCCTTCTTCAACTGGCGGCGGTACGCAATCTCCTCCTCCGAGAGCGGAGGTGGCAGCTCCTCCTCTTCCTCCTCCAGTCCAGCCGTCGCTTCTTCCTGCTCGTCAGCCTCCTGCCACGCCCGCTGTGCCCGCTCCCGCGCCACCTCGGCCATCCGAAGCCGCATCTTTTCCCGCACCGAAGTCATGGAGAAGAAATGCTTGTGCCGCGATGAGCATTTTGTAGCCATTTGCCACCAGCGATGCTGCTTGCGGACAAGCTAGGGCAGTTGTTGCCGCTCGACCCCGAGAGTCTCCAGCAGGCTGTGGACTATGCCAAGAGCCTCAAGACTCCCCATGCTGCAGCAGACCACTTTCTCAATCTCCTTGGCGAGAGCGAGGACGCAATGGCGTTTGTCAGCGAGTTCAACCGCGAGGTGTTTCCACCCAAGCACAAGCCGTCGCAGCGCGAGAAGAAGGAGCAGGCCCGGGAGAAGAAGACGGTGGTGGCTGCACCCGCGTGGACCAAGCCTGCTCTGCCGAGCCCTGCTCTGCCCAAACCCGCTCTGCCCAAGCCCACGCCACTGGCTCGCCCCGCCTCCACCACCACCTCACAGCTCCTCGACACCCCCAAAGAGCTCACGCAGCAGCAGCGTGCCAAAAAGGCTGCGGCCAAACGCGTGGCTGACCTCCGCGACATCGACGCCGCCTTGGCTGAGTTGGAACTGATGGACGCCACGCCCGAGGGCTCCAACCGGCGCTGCGACTGCATGGCCCAGCGCCATCCGTTGTTCGAGCCCTTCCCCAACTGTCTCAGCTGCGGCAAGATCATCTGCACCAAGGAGGGCATGCAGCCGTGCTCTTTCTGCGGTGCCGAACTCGTGCTGCACGCCGAGAGGGCTCGGATCATTGCGGCGCTTCACGACCAGCGGGACTCCTTGGCCGGTCCCAAACCAGCGGCCCCTGCGCCCCGCGGCAAGACCAAAAAGTTCAAGATCAATCTCGGCGCCACTGGCCAGAACAGCGGCAAGGCGCACGAGTGGTTGGAACGGCGCGTGGAGGAGTACCTGAAGGATCAGCAGCGGAAACTGGCGGCTCTGGGGTCTGCGACTCCGGCGGACACACCGTCGCCACTGCCGGCCGCACAGCACGAGGCGTCTGCGTCGCCTGTGGTGGACGCGCGGCTCGAAGAGGCTCAGACGCGGCTCACGCGGCTTCTTGACTACCAGTCGTCCGGCGCCGAGCGCACCAAGATCGTCGACCGAGCTGCCGACTTTGAAATGCCGGGGGTGGGCGACACAAGCATGGCGCTGTGGGCGCTGCCCCTTGAGCGTGCGCTCCAGTTGAAGCGGCAGCAGCGGGCGTTGCGCAAGGTGCAGAGCGCCACGGCGAAGCGCACGGGCCGCGGCAAGCGTGTGGTTGACGTGACGATCCGCAACGGCAAGGCGGTGGTGCACGAGCGGGAGGAGGAAGCGAGCGAGGACGAGGCGGAGGACCAGGAGATTCGTGAATTAGAGGCGGAGGCAGCGCAGGCCAAGCGCCACGCGACCGAGAGTTCCTACGTTCCGTGGGACTACGACAAAAACCTCCGGGCCTTGCCCAAGGCCGAGTATGTGGGACACGACGCTGCGGCTGGCGCCGACGCGCCGTCCACCGCAGTCGCTCCGCATCGCGTGCAGATGGAGGCGCTTGACGACAGTGCCTGGGCCGTTGAGGCGTAGGTCTTTTTAGATAAACCCGCTCTGCGCGTCGGTCAACGTCTCGAGCTTCAAGGGCACCGGCGTGCCCAACCAGAGCGCGTGCACGGTGTGGTCCACAAGGTCGCCCTTGGGCGTGTGCGGGTGGATGAGCACGCTCAAGGACCCGTGGTGAACCTGGTAGAACGGCACCGCGCGGGCGAGTGCCTCCTGCGTCTTGAAGTCGATCTCGAACATGGCCAAGGGGTGGGGACCGATCGGCTTGTCCCAGAACTTCTGGATCCGCAAGTCGCCCTTGGCCACAAGGTCCAGGAACTCCTCCTGCACCTTGGCGTACAAGGCCTTGGCAAAGGCCGTCTCCTCGGCCAGCTGCGGGTCGTAGTAGGTGTGGATGTCGTACAGAGCAATCTCGCCGTAGAAGGGGGTCGTCATGGGGAAGAGCAAGTGGTGCAGGGGCGCAGCGTGCCGCAGAAGTGGAGCCACACACCGCGGCTCTTATACTGTGGCTCATCGCGACTGCATTACATAACCGGCGAGTGAGGCTTACCTTTGCTGACGTAAGGGTCCTGCGGCTGTTTGTGTCTGAGGGTTTCGAGGCGAGTTTGCAGCGCCGGTGGGAGAAACAGCTGGATCGGGCCAGCGTGTCTGCGTCTCGCCACCGGTCTCGTCCCACGCCGCCCTCCCCCGCCCGCCTGCCCCTCGACCATGTCCTTCTGTTCACGCCGCCTGCACACACGGCGAGGTGCGCCTACCGATGAGCCGATGCGACACGCAGCTGGCGCACGACCCAAACTTTTTCCACCATGTTGGCTCGGAGGCAGGTTGTGCGGGCGCTACCGGCACGGGTGCGGTTCCACGGCGGGTTCCTCCCCGATGGCATCAGTGTGCAGCACCCAAACCCCTCCGTTCTTGAGGAAGAGCTCTCCGTCTCGCCGTTCCGCAACCCCGACGGCTCGTTCAAACACGGCTCGAGTGCCCAAGAGGCACGGCTCCACCCCAACACGCTCCGAGGCATGGCCTACAAGCAGGCCACCCACATCCCCGACGCCATCTCCCGGGCCATCAACAACCACATCATCAGGCGCAGCACGCCGGCCCAGATCCGCAGCGCTGCTGCCGCCATGTACGTCAAGCTCGTGGACGAGGCCCACCAGCCGTGCGCGCTGCAGATGGAGCTGGACGCGGCGGTGGCGGGGCTCTTTGTGCAGAACTACACCGCCATCCACCAGCTGCTCAAGGAGTTGCAGCGGCACGTGGAAGACCCGCTGCAGCCCGGTAAGCGGTTCTGGCCCAAGCGTGTGTTGGACGTGGGCTTTGGACCCGCCACCGGCATTGTGGCCTTGAACGAGGTGTTGGGCGACCTGTACTGCGGAGACACGGAGGCGGTGGTGGTGGGCGACGCCTCGATGCGGCGCCACGCCAAGGTGATTCTCGCGCAGCAGCCGTGCGAGCAGGCCAGAGCCGCAGCGACAAACGGCGCCGACCCGCACACAGCCGCCGTGGGCCCGGTGGATGTGTCGCTGTTCACGATCCGCACCCAGATCCGCGACAGCCTTCCGGGGAACAAGCAGTACTCGCTTGTGATTGCCAACCACCAGTTGCTCAAGAGCAGGGCGCGGTTCCCCGGGCTGATCGACAGCGAGGTGGACCGGCTTCTCCAGTTGGTGGAACCGGGTGGCCACTTGGTGCTTGTGGAGCGCGGGAACCCCACGGGGTTCGAGACGATTGCCAGAGCGCGCCAGATCATGATCCGGCCCGAGAACGCCGCCAGTGTGGCCAAGATCCCGGTGCCGTACATCCGCGGGTCTCGCGTCAAGCCCAAGAACTGGGAGCCGGTGGAGGACGGTGCTGTCGACGTGGCGCCGCCCGCAAGCCAGTTGCCGGCCCCGCCCACGGCCGAGGCACAGGAGTTGATGCGAGAGTTGGACGACAGGTACGGGGCAGTCAACGAAGCCGATCTCAGGTTCGAGTTCGAGGGCAAGGCTTTGTCACGCCCTGACTTCAACATCAAGGTGGTGGCACCCTGTTCTCACCACGGAGTGTGTCCGCTCCAGCGGCGCAACCCGTTGTTGTACCAGCAGCCCGGCGGGCGCAAGCTCCCGTGGTGCCACTTTTCCAAGAAGGTGATGCGGCCGCGGTTTGTGATGGAGCTCAAGAAGGGCGCACGGTTGGCAACCGAGTGGACCGCCCCCACCGACGGCGTGGGGCCGCAGGGCAAGGCGCCGGTCGGGAAGGGCCGCAAGGGCGGCAACAACTACGAGATGTGCAACTACAGCTATCTCATTGTGGAGCGGAGTGCCACCGACCGTGCCGCGCTCGCAGCCATCGACGCGGCGCGGGAACAGGCGCAGACGGTGCCCACGGGGTTCACCGACACCGGCAACATGGACACATGGCCGCGCGTGATGAACCTGCCGGCGAAAAACGACGGCCACGTGGTGCTTACGGTGTGCGGCGCGCTGGGCCAGTTGGAAAAGTGGACGGTGCCCAAGCTGTTTGGCAAGCAGGCGTACCACGACGCACGCAAGCTGGACGCCGGCGACTTGTGGGCCTTGGACGCGAAGCTGAAGCGCGTGGTGCAGAAGGACTTTGGGGTGTTGGTGGAGCGCGCACGCAAGCACTTGAAGGAGCAGCAGCGCTTGGCACGGCGGCAGGAGCGGGCGGCGGAAAAGGCGCGCGAGCACGAAGCAGCGCAGATGGAGGAGGGCGTGGACCTGCTCGACGCCAAGTTGGACGTCATGTTCGAGCAGTTTGCCGAGAAGCCGTAGGGCGGGCCGAGAAGCCGTGGGGCGGGCTGAGAAGCCGTGGGGCGTGTCGAAAAGCCGTGGGGCGGGCTGAGAAGCCGTGGGCAGGCCGACACGCGGCGGCGGGCCCTGCTCACAACGGGTCGTGCGTCTGGCCCGTGACCTCGAGGTGGAACTGAGCGCTGCGCTGGTAGTTGTCCCACATCTGCGCAAGCAACTCCACGTCGGTGTTGGCGCGGTTCACCTCGGCAAGCAGCCGGTTGAGCGTGCCCACGTTCTCGTTGAGCCGCTCCACGTTCGCAATGATGCGGTCCCAGAGCGCGTTCTGCGCCACCTCGTGCGGGTTCTCCATGTTTGGGAAGGAGATGTAAATATTTATCACGCGTGCATGGATGCCTTATTCACTGTACAAGTCCGAAACCTCGTCGTAGTCCTCGGGGGCAATCTGCACCCCGTCGCTGTCCAGGGCGTCGTCCTCGCTGTCCTCGCCCCCCTCGCTGTCTGCACCGCCCGCACCCGCCTCCTTGGCCGCTGCGCGCCGCTCCTTTCTCCGGTCCTTCTTTGCGCGCTTGGCCTTGACGTTTGCCTCCTGCTCGGCTCTCCGCGCAGCCTTCTGCCGCACCTTTTCGGCGTGGCGGGCCTCGAGCGCAGCCGCCTCCAGCGTGCCCTTCTGCACCCGCGAGTGGTAGAGCACCTTGCCCTTGCACACGCCCTCCTCGATCTTCACCAACTCGAGGTGCATCCGCGGCCCCACCTCCGTGAGCCGCACCGCACGCTTCTTGGTGGCCGGCACCTCGTCCGCCACCTTCTGCCGCTTCACCAGCACCGTAGCCTCCTGGCCAATCTCCACCACCGCGTCGTCCTCCTGCTCCAGCTCCGAAGTGTAGCCGCCCGCGTGCGGGTCAAGCAAGAGGTCCGACACGTCGCCAGCAGCCCCGAGGTTGGGCAACCGCTTGTGCAAGTGTGTCTTGGCTCCCAACAACCGCTTCACCTTGCGCAGCACGTCCACCAAGCGCGTGTCGATCACGTAGTGGCGGAGGTCCATCTCGCCCGTCTCGGGGTCCTTGTTCACCATCAACACCCGCTTGATGCCCAGCACCTTGGTCAGCTGCGGCAGGATCGGCGGAAACATGTTCTGCAACACCGTCACCAACACCTTTTCCCACGGCTCCGCCACGTTGGGGTTGGTGAAGCCGTTCAACACAAGCAACGGCGGCGTGATGCACTCCGGACTGGTGCCGCTCAACAGCTTGGGGTGCCGCTGGAAGCGCGCCACGTCGGCACAGAGCAGGTACAGGTGCACCTTGAACGTGAGCGTGGGGCCGTTGGGCGTCCGCGCCATCCGGAGGTGGGTGCTGCCGCGCTCGCTCTGGCTAAACACCATGAGGTGCAGCACTCCCAAGGGGCCGCACATCACCACGTAGTCCTTGAGGTGGTTGCTGCGGCGCTCCTGCAACCGGATGGCGGTGTGGGGCTGCATGGCGACGCGGAAGTCGCGCACAAGCTGTGTAAGCAGGGGGTTCTTGAGGGTGGACCCCGCCCGCACCACCATCAGCCGCGGGATCTTGGCAAGCTCCTCCTCCAGTGCCTTGGCGTGGGTTCTCTTCTTGACTCTCCGCTTGGCCATATCCAGATGAGGTGCAAAAAAAAAATCTGGCTGAAAATTTGACAAGCTCATCGCCAGTGATCATGACCAGCAAGATGGAACGGATGATCATGAAGAAGATGGGGGGGAAGGTGAAGAAGGGCAAGGTGGAGAAGGGCAAGGTGGAGAAGGGCAAGGTGGAGAAGACTAAGGTGGAGAAGGGCAAGGCCAAGCCGGCCGGGGACGACACCATGGACTTGGTGGCCAAGCTCAAGGCGCGGGCAAAGACCGACCTGGCGGAACCGGCGGAACTGGCGGAGCTCCCGTCGCCCCCCGCCTCGGACGACACCGACACGCCCGTGCCCCCCTCGGGCACCACCGACATCACCTTCTCCCAGCTCAACCTCATTCCCGAGCTTCTTGAAACGCTCCAGACCATGAAGTTTGCCCACCCCACGCCCATCCAGGCCGAAACCATCCCCCACGCGCTTGCAGGCAAGGACATCATTGGTCTTGCGCAGACCGGGTCCGGCAAGACGGCCGCGTTTGCCATCCCCATTCTCCAGGCGCTCTGGGAGGCCCAGCTGCCGTACTTTGCGTGCGTGCTTGCGCCCACGCGCGAGCTTGCGTACCAGATCCGCGAAACCTTTGACGCCCTTGGCTCGCTGATGGGCCTCCGGTGCGCCACCATTGTGGGTGGCATGGACATGATGGACCAGGCCCGGGACCTCATGCGGCGCCCGCACGTGATTGTGGCGACGCCCGGTCGGTTGATGGACCACTTGGAGCACACCAAGGGCTTTTCGCTCAAGGCCCTCAAGTTCCTTGTCATGGACGAAGCCGACCGGTTGCTCGACATGGAGTTTGGCCCTGCGATCGACAAGTTGCTTGGGCTTATTCCGCAGCAGCGCACCACGTACCTCTTCAGCGCCACCATGACGCTGAAGATCGACAAGCTCCAGCGCGCCCTGCTCACGGACCCCGTGCGCGTGGCCACGAGCGACAAGTACACCACGGTGCTGACGCTCCAGCAGCTGCTCATGGTGGTGGGCAACGACTACAAGAACACCTTCTTGGTGTACCTTCTTGAAAAACACGCGGGCAAGGCAATGATTGTGTTCACGCGCACCTGTGCCCACGCCCAGCGCACGGCGCTCCTTGTGCGGCTGCTTGGGTTCAACGCCATTCCGCTCCACGGCCAGCTCCTGCAGCTGCAGCGGCTCGGTGCCCTCAACAAGTTCAAGGCCAAGCAGGCGCTGATTCTCATTGCCACGGACGTGGCGGCCCGCGGGTTGGACATCCCGCTGGTGGACGTGGTGATCAACTACGACATGCCCACGGACTCCAAGCTGTACATCCACCGCGTGGGCCGGACCGCGCGTGCCGGCCGTCTGGGGATCCTGGTGCTGCTCATCACCCAGTACGACTTGGAGTTGTTGCTCCGCATCGAGGAGGTGATTGGCAAAAAGCTCCCCAAGGAGACGCCGGACCGCGACCGCATTGTGGGGCTCCACTCCACCGTGGACCGTGCGTTGGCCCAGGCCATCACCCAGTTGAAGGAGTTCCAGGAGCGGCGCAGCGAGCACGACAAGAAGCGCCGCACCAAGCACTAAGCATAATCCAATGTACGACCGCCACACAGAAAGCAACATTAACAAAAACAGAAACGGATCACTCATCTCACCCAACCAACCCACCCCCCGCAACCCCCCAGCAATGCCCCGCAAACCGGCCGAGATGCTGCAGCTCGGCGGCAACGGCTTGTACGAGCCCGCGAGCAAGCCCCTCCTGCTGTACCTACGGCTGTTGCTGTTGACTCTGCGGCCCCTGCGCCAGCTGCAGGAGTACCAGCGCATGGTGCTGGGCGGCCGCCTGCTGAGCCACCACCGGCTGCTGCCCAAGCGCAACGCCCGTCCGGGCGACGACGAGGACTGGGACGCTAGCGTCGACGACGACTTTGGCTTGGATAGCCGCCCCGACCCGGTAACGCGCGCCGGCTCGTCTCTGCTGTACCACTTTGTCACCCGGTCTTCCAGCCACCAGTCCCCGTACGGGGCGGGCGGACACGTGGCCACCCAGCCCGCGGCCCAGAGCGTGCCGTCCTTTGATGCCTTGTACCCAGACCTTGCGGCGTTTGGCATTGGCTCGGGCGAGCCACAGTCGCTGGAGCACCCGGTTCCATACGACTCGGCCGATGTCACGGCCACGGCCGAGATGGAGGAGATCAACGCCCTCCGCGCCAAGACCGAGCGCTTCATCAAGGTCAGCGATGCGGACACGGTTGATCTCGTGGCGTTGCGCAAGCTCCTGTGGAACGGGATTCCCGACGAGCGCCGCCCGCTCGTGTGGCAGCTTCTTCTTGGCTATCTCCCCACCAGCACCAGCCGGCGAGAGCTGGTGCTTGCGCGCAAGCGCCAGGAGTATGCCGACGGCATTGCGCAGGTGTTTCTGCCCGCAGCCGTTACCGACAACGCCACCCTCCACCAGATCAAGATCGACGTGCCGCGCACCCTGCTGCACCTCCGGCTCTACACCTACAAGGCCACGCAGCAGCTGCTCGTGCACGTGCTCTACCTCTGGGCCGTGCGCCATCCTGCCAGCGGCTATGTCCAGGGAATCAACGACCTTGTCACGCCCTTGTTGCAGACGTTTCTCAAGCCCCACGTGCCCGAGGGAGTGCCGCTCCACGAGTTTGACCCGGGCGTGTTGCCCGAGCAGACGCTTTCCCACATCGAGGCCGACACCTTCTGGTGTCTCCTGAAGATCCTCGACACCATCCAGGACCTGTACATCCACGAACAGCCCGGCATCCGGCGCCAGGTGGCCGAGTTGGAGCTGTTGACCGCACGCATCGACGCCCCGCTCCACGCCCACCTCAAGGCCGAGGGAGTGGAGTACATTCAGTTTGCCTTCCGCTGGATGAACTGTCTCCTCATGCGCGAGTTGCCGGTGCACTTGGTGGTGCGGGCGTGGGACACATACATGCTGGAACAGCCCTTGGGGTTTGCCCACTTCCACGTGTACGTGTGCTGTGCCTACTTGGTGCGCTTCAGCAGTGTGTTGCGGGAGATGGAGTTCCAGGAGATCATCATGTTTCTCCAGAGCCCGCCCAGCAAGGGCTGGAGTGAAAAGGATGTCGAGTTGATGTTGAGCGAGGCGTTCATTTGGCAGAGCTTGTACAAGAGTGCCGGTGCTCACTTGCGATAATACCTCTACCGGAACACGTCCCAGCCCGTGAAGCCGCCACAGCCTGCCTCCTCGCGGACCCGCTCGGCCTCCGGCATCCACTCGCGCATGTTGTCGATGCGGTGGCGGCTGGCCGGGTGTGTGGACAAGAACTCGGGCTGCGATCCGCCGTGCTTTTGCTCGTAGGCTGCCATGCGCTGCCACAATCCAATGGCGGCCTGGGGATTGAAGCACGCCCGCAGCATGATCACCAACCCCATGTGGTCTGCCTCCGTCTCCATCTCGCGCAGGGCGGGGTTGCGCAACGTCAGGTCGATGAGGAGGTTGTTGATGCCCGAGCTCCCGGTGACCGTGTACAATGCCAATCCCAACGCAAGGTAGAAGGGTGCCTTTGAGAGCTGCTCGGCCGTGTGGCGCGCAAGCTGGTGCAGGAGCTCGTGGCTCAACACAGTGGCCAAGCCATCGTCGTCTCCACACAATCCAAGAATCAGCAGAAACACAAACACCTTGCCGCCCGGGAGCACGAACGCGTTCGGCGGGGCCTTGGGGTCGGCCACCACATGCACCCTCCACTCCAACTCGTTGAGGGCCGGTGTCTGTGCCGCGGCCACCAACCGCAGCATGATCCGCCGCACCCGCACCGTTTCCGGGTGGTGGTCGGGGAGAAGCGTGCCCCGGGTCTCGGCCAACACCTGGCGGTACGTGCGGTCGCCCACCCACCGCTCGAGCTGCTCGCCCACACACATGAAGCGCGTGCGGCCCGTGATGGGTGCCTGTTCGAGATGGGTCACGTAAAGCGCCGCAAGCCCCACTCCACCCGCAATGGCGTAGTTGCGGCTGATGGTGATGGGGAACCGGGGGCCTGCCTGCCGGTTGTTGAACAGCCGGTACGTGGCGCGGCGAACCTGCCAGGGCGCGTGTGTCCCCCGCGAGAATCGGGAGAACATGGAGTGCAGATCGTTACATTATGCCGTATACAGCGAGATGCCCTTGTCGTGGAGGTGTGGCAGACAAGAGTCGGCGCCGTGGTCTGCCCTCTGCCGTGGTCTGCCCTCTGCCGTGGTCTGCCCTCTGCCGTGGTCTGCCCTCTGCCGTGGTCCTACCGCCGCTTGCCCTTGATCACCACGTTCACGTTCATCCGCAGAACACTGCCCCACACATCACTGCTCACCTCCCGCGGCAACTTGCGGCCATACAAGCACTGGTCCACCAACCACGTGCCCACGACAAACTCGTCCTTGTCCAAGCACCCGTCGCCGTGCCGGTCCACTAGCAGCCACACCTGGCGGAGCGTCTCTTGCGGAAGCCGGCTCCGCGTCCACAACAGCGCCACCACCGCCCCGAGCATCAAGTGGGGCACCTCTTCCTGCACGGTGTTGTTGGCCCGGAGGGCCGCTGTGAGCGCACCGTGCAGCAGCAGACTCTGGTCGCGGAGCGGCACCACCACCTGGCCAAGATACAAACCACGGTTGGTGGCCCAGAGTCCCTCGTACCGCTTCTTTTCCTGCTCCGTGAGCGCGGTGGCGTCGCGGTGGTGTTTCCACGGCTTGTCCTCGTTGAACGCCTTCTTGTCGCGCTTCCCGCTGCGCATGGTTGTTTTGAACTGCACGGGGAGCGGCGCTATCGACGACACCAGCGTCACCAGCTGCTGGGGCGCGGCCTGGGCGTACGGCAGATGCGGCGGCTGGAACAGCTCTGCATCCAGCTCCGCCATCGGCGTGCCCTCCTTGTCGCTGTTCAGATACGACAAGTTGCTGCCAACACTCAACCGCGACACGTTCGAGTGGAACGAGGCCAGCGTGGGGAGAAGAAAGTAGTCTTGCGTGCGACCCACCAGGGGCACCGGCGACACCTCGCGCGGACTCCCCGTCGGCAGCACCGACATTGGGCGTGGCTGCCGCGGAATGGACAAGTGCAGCACGCTCATTGGCGACAGAACCCGTGCGTGGGCCGGGGGCGACTCCACAAGCCGTGCCGCGGCAGAGGCGGCGGCTGCGGCCGACAGCGGCGTCAGGGGCATGGCGGGCTCGACCCGCAGCTGCACCGCCCGCGCCGCCATCACGCTCGGCACCGCCACCGGCTTGGTGTTGACCCGAGCAAGCACCGGCCGCGACGCGGCTGCCAGGCGGCTGGCGGCGGCCGCAAGCTCGCCCTGGTCGCTGGGCCGGCGGGTCTCGACCCGCGCCGGCGGCTGCAACAGCTCCGTGCTGCGGCGGGCCACCGCCTCCGTCTTGTCGCCGTTGGCCCGCTTGAACATCAACAAGGCAGCCTGCTGCGCCGCCAGGTCAGGCTCAGGCTCGGCTGCGCGGGGCGCCCCGATTCCTGGGCGCCGGGTGTTGCTTCGGCTGAGCAATCCCATATATGCACAGAAAGAAGAGCGATGTGTTGTCTATCGGTCTGACGTGGGCCTGAGCCGAGAAGGCAACCCACCTACGGCGCACGGCGAGCGTCCCGGGGTTGCTGTCCCGGGAAGGGGGGACTGGACAACAAAGCCTTGTTGGTAGAAACCACGGGCCTGGACGGCTCCGGCTACGCCCCCGTGCCAAACGCCTTGCCAAACTCGGTGAGCGTGGTGCGGTAGCGCACCTTGTTGTTCAAACACCGCTCGAGACCCTGCTTGACACCCGCCTCGCTGATCGGCACCTCCTCGACCCAGCAGCTCACCCCCTTGTCGGCGGCAAGCTGGAGCATCTCCTCCATCTCCCCGCGCAGCCCGAGGTGGGTGGTGCCAAAGAAACACCCGTTGGTGATGAACAGGAACGGCAGCACCCGGTAGTCGTGGTCCGGAAGCCCCACGTTCACCCAGAAGCCGTTGATGTTCATGGTGGCGAGATACGCGTTCAAGTCAAAGTTGTCCACGCTGTCGGCCGTGTTGATCACCACGTCAAACTTGTACTTGAGCGGCTCGTTCCAGCCCTCGGTTTCTGTCTTGACAAAGTGGTCCGCCCCCAACTTCAACGCGTCCGCCTTCTTGGCGTCGGTGCGCAGAATCGCATACACCTCGGCGCCCATTGCCTTGGCCAACATGATTGCCGTGTGGCCCAACCCGCCAATGCCCACCACCCCCACCTTCTTGCCAGGCCCCGCCCCGAACCGCTTGAGCGGCAGGTACACGGTGATGCCTGCACACAACAACGGCGCAGCCGAGTTGGTGGAAAGCCCGTCCGGGATCTTGAACACAAAGTACTCGTGCGCCCGGACGTGCAGGGCATAGCCGCCGTGAGCCGCGTCGCCGTTAGGGTAGAGCGAGTTGTACGTGTCCACCCACTTGGGGCAGTACGTCTCGTTCCCGCTCTTGCACACGTCGCACTCGAGGCAGGCCCACACCTGAGCCCCCACGCCGACCCGGTCGCCCACGGCAAGGCCCTTCACGCTGGACCCCACCCGCACCACCTTGCCAATGATCTCGTGGCCCACCACCAACGGCAGCACCTTGTTCTTGCCCCAGCCCTCGTTGGCCTGGTGCACGTCGGAGCCGCACACGCCGCACGCCGCAATCTCCACATCCACGTCGTGCTCTTCAAACCGCTTCGGCGTGAACTCCGTGAGCGTCGCCTCCAGCCACTTGTCGCCGGTGTGGTCGTGCACCGCAAACCCCTGGAACGTCTCGGGATAACCCATTGCCGTGCCTGCGGGGAAGGACCAGCAATCCCTTTTTATAGCTGCCCTAGCGCCGCTCGCCGCCTGCACCAGAGCTTATTTGTTTGCTCTCTCGTATCTTGATCACACAGACCCATTGCAGTGCGCACAACACCCTCGTCTCCACGCGTCGATTGCGCACCAACCCCGCCTTATCCCGGACCACCAGCCGACCAGCTCCGGGGTTCTAGACTGCTGCATTACTAACGAGCCTACTCCAAGTAGCGGTCCAAGGGCTCGCCCAACACACGTTCCACCGCCTTGACCAAGCTGGTGCGCACCTCCGCCTCCACCTTGTCGTCGTCGTCCTCGAGCAACTCTGCCACCACCGGCACCAACTGCGGCACCATTGGCAACCACAGCTCGCCCATCTTGCCAAACACCCCCGCCATGGCGCGCACGGCCCAGAGCTTTTCCCCCGCCAGCGCCTCCTCGCGCATGTGACCCACAATCCCGGCATACAACGCCTTGGCGTGGTCCTCGGCCGGCGCCGTCTGCGCCAACCACACCACCGCCTTCACGAGGTGCTTGCCGACACCGTCCTCAATGGCCACAAACTGCTGGCACAAGGCTTCACACACCACGTCGAACCGCAGCTGCTGCTGCCACCACTCGTCCCCGTCGTTGCGGAACAGCAGCGCAAGCAGCACCAACACCGCGCGCTTGAGCCCGGCATCCTCGCGCCCAGCGGCAAACTCCCCGAGCAACTTGGCACATGGCTCAAGCACGTACGCGTTGTACGGCGTTGCAAGACCGCGCAACCGCTCCTGCAACTTGTGCCACAACCGGAACATGGCCCAGAGCCGGGTGCTCTCGGCAACGTCTCCGGCACCCTCGCCGGCAAACGCCCACCGCACCACCAGCGCGAACAATGGCCGGAAGCTCTTGTCGTTGAGCTTCAAGACGTAGTCCACAAACGTCTGGAGGAGCTGTGCCTCGATCCGCCCCACGGCGTTCACGTCCAACTCCAGCACGTTGCGGATCGCAAGCGCGCCGAGCACGAACCGCACAAACGCACTCGCACCACCGGCCGCGCTCTTGCGGTCCACCCGTTCCACACACGCCGCCAAGGCGTGGAGCAACAACCCGAGGTCCTGCGCGCGGAGCGACTCCAGCCACACCGAGTACACTGCGGGAAGCACCACCGACGGCTCGAGCGAGGCCACCACGGCGTCCACGCACGCCACCCGGGCCGCGTTGGGAACCGCAGCCGTGAGAAGCACCGTGAAAAGCGGCGCCACGCTGCTGCCCATGAACGCCGGAAGACGCCGCACGCAGCACGCAAGCACCGCCACAAGCGCCGCGTGCACCGAGGCATCCTCGGTTGCAGCAAACGCCTTGAGTGCCACCGGCACCACCTGCGGGAAGAGCCCCACCAGCCGCACCCCCAACACCTGGATGCACAGAGCAATGCACACGCAGCACGACACAAGCTCGTGCTCTGCCCACTTGCCGCCGTCCACACACTTGGCAAGCACGCTCGTGACGGTTGCAGGCTCCAACTGCAGCCCGAACCGGTCCACCACCACGGCCGCAGACTCCCACTGCTTGGAGTCGGCAAGAAGCACCACCGCCGAGGCCGCGGCCTCCACCAGTGCGGCGTCCTCGGTGTCAGCCGCCGCAAACTTGGAGGCTGCAAGCGAGGCGATTTCCGGGGCGCGGGCCGGGTCGGCAAGGAGCGGTGCTGCCGCCGCCACGAACCGGTGCGCCGGGAGAAGCCCCACAAGGGCCGCCACGAGCGGCGCTGCCTGCACGCGCGTGGCCGCCGCAAGGGCCGCCGCGAACGGCTCCTCCACCGGCTCCATCTCGTGGTAGGCCATTGCCACCTTCACCTCGAGCGAGTTGCCAAGACACCCCGCGGCAAACGCAAGGAGCGATGTGGCCAAGTCCTCGAGCTGGTCCTGCGGGAGCACAGCCACCAGGGGCCCGAAGATGGGTCTGGAGGCAAGCTCTTCCGCACCCAGGCCCAACTCCTCGACAAGCGCCACATACGCCGCCACAGAGGCCAACTGCACCTCGGCAGAGAACGAACCGACAAACGCCTCCGCAAACTCGCCAATGCCCTTGCCATCCTGGCGCGCAGCAGCAAACCACACGAGCGGCACCGCGCGGGCAGGGCCCAAGGCATTGGCCACAGCCACGAACAAGGGCACCCGACGGTGGCGGGGCACGTGCGGGAGAGCCAGGGCAAACAGAGCCACCACAAGCTCTGCGTCGCGCGCAGCCCCAAGAGCAGGCACCACGGCTGCCACAGTTTGGGCCACCACGTGCGCACTGAAGGCGTCGTCCTGGCGCACCGTGTGGGCACCCATGAAGGTGAATACCGGCATCACCAGGTGAAGCACCGTCTCGGGGGCCACCTCGGCCATCTTGGCCACGACCGCAAGGAGCCGCGTCTGCACTGCCGGCAGCGGCAGCGAGCGCACCGCCGCCACCACCAAGTCCGGGCGGAGCAGCGCCGCCTCGGGCGTGGCGCACGAAAGCGTGCGCATCAACGCCAGTGCAAGAGTTTCCTGGACATAGAGCACAGGCATGCCGGCATCGCCACCAAGCGTCTCTGCGTCTGCCAACAGGCTGAACAAGGTGGCAAGGAGCTGCTCGGCGCTGTCTGTGGCGTCCAGGGCCGCCACAAGCTCCAACACGGTGGCGAGCCGCTGGAGGTGGGTGCGGGCAAGGTCCAGCACCAGTTCGTCCCGCAAGGCCTGGCGCGCTGCCGCCAGCGACCGACGGCGGCGCTTTGCCACCAGCCGTTCCGGAGCAGGTGCAAGCACCAGGCCGCGGAGAAGACGGTCGAGGAGGAGGTTCAGCAACGGGAGCGACTCAAGCACCTCGGGCGCAGACACAAGGAGCTGCTCGGCTGCGGCTGCCTGTGTGGAAAAGTCGCCGGTGGGGAACACCTTGGCAAGCACCGGGAGAGCCACCTCGGGGAAGTGCTCCACGGCATTGGCAAGGAACGCAATGTCGTTGCCAGCCACCGTGGCCACTGCCTTGTCAAACTGCGCCACCGGGAACTTGGTGGCGGCGCACTGGGCCGCAAGCTCTTCCCGCGACGCAAGGTACGAGGCCACAACATCGGCCGCCAACTCGCTGGCTGCCGCAGCCCCCTTCACGCGCAGAGCCCCCACCACCTGGAGAAGACGGGCGCGGATCACCGGCAAGGTGGGCACCACCGCCTGCAGCGTGGCAAACGCAAGTGTCACCGGGTCGGTCACGGTGGAGCCCACGGCGTGCGGGTACTGCGCCACGTCCGCCACAAACTGCGGGGCGACCGCCACCACGCGCTCAGCCCACTTGCGGCCGTCCTTGGGCAGCGCAAGCATGCTGCGGTCGTCGCCGTAGAGCTCGGCCACCGCTGCGAGCGAGTGTTTGGACGACGGGAGCTTGCGAGCCACCACCGCCTCGAGCACCGCCACAGCAGCACTGCGCACGGCCCGCAGCGCGTCGCCAGCAATGGCCACAAGCGTGGGCACCACCAAGTGCACAGCGTTGCTGGCCGGCGCGCCTGCCACCTCTCTCCGCAACAGCCGGAGCGCCGCAACACGGGCTCCGTGCGGGGCTTCCCCGGTGGCTGCCACCCGGAGGAGGAAGGCGAGCCGCGGCGAGAGCTCGGGGAAGGTTTTGGCGAGGAACGCACGTTGGGTGCGGCGCACCACCAGGCGAGTGTACACCGGGAGGAGTGTCGAAAAGTCCGAGGAGGAGTCGAGGAGGAAGGATGTGGAGGTGGCCGGTGCGTAGTCCTCGGCCGGAGCCTCGGGGGCATCGTCGTCCACGCCGTCCTCGACAACGGGTGCTTCCTCCACGGCCGGAAGCAACAGCACTGCCAACTTCATCTCGAGGTCCAGAACCGTGGTGTTGGCGGCCGCCACCCCGGCGGTGAAGGCAGCAGCGCGGGTGGTGGCGGCCCACTCGAGGAGCGCGACAACCACAGGCGAGGCGTCTCTGGCCACCAATGCAGCCACAACCTCACCGACTCTCGCGTCGTCGAGGCGCTCGAGAACCAGCACCAACTGCGGAGCCGTGCCGGTGGCAGCAGCCGCAAGCACGTAGGCAGCGGCAAACCGCAGCACCAGTGGGTGGGTGTGGAGCACGTGCGGGAGAAGCTCGGCGGCGTCTTCGGGGCGCAATTCGCTGGCCACAGCTTCGGTCACCTCCACCGGCATGGCACAGCACCAGCGGCCAGCACACACCACGGCCGAGCGCTGCACCGCCTCCGGGAGGTGCTGGTATCCCTGGAACAACAGAGAGAGCACGGCACCGGACACCTGGTTGCTCTGAGGCAGCACGGCAGCAACCACCGCCAAGATGCTGTGGGCCGCACTCTTGGCGATTTCCTGGGGCGCAGCCAACAAGACAGCGGCCAGTTCGAGGAGCTGGGCAACGTACGGCTCGAGCAGCGCCGGGTCGGCAGCCATCAGGGCAACCGCCAGGGCAACGGCAGCGACGTACACCACCAACTGGCGCTCGTACAGGTTCTCCACCTTTGCCTGCGCCGCCACAAAGGCGCTGACAACCTTGAGAGTGTCGAGGTTGAGCATGCCCTTGACCACAGCGGCAGTGGGCACGGGTCTGGAGCCCTGGGCCTTCTGGTAGCCCTGCAACCACAGAAAGGCGTGGGGCAAGGGCTTGACAATGGCCAAGACGCGGGTGAACAAGGGAGTGGCGTGGTAGGGGAGCACCAGCACCATCAACTGCTCGGGCTGGTGGAGGTGGATCTGGAAGCGGCGCACAAGCCACTCAAGCGCGCCCACAGCCGGCTGGAGGTGGAGGTACGGGCCAACAAGAGCAAGGAACGTGGCGGTGGCTGCGTCCAAGGCCTGCACCTCGGCCGCGGTCTGGACGTTGCGGTCCACCAGAATAGATGTTTCCGAGAACAAGGACTGGTGGAAGCGCTTGAAGCGCGAGTCCACAGCCACCAACTCGTGCAACAGATCCACGCATTCGGCGTAGATGGTGTCGTAGTCCTGCGTGGCGGCGGTCTTGGCGTCGTACACAAGACTCGCCAGATGGAGCTTCTGGCGGGCCTTGCGGTCCATCGGCGCCGACCCCAGCTGCGCCGCAATCAGGGCAAGCTGCGACGACAAAGACATGGAGAAAGGTGGGCCGGAGTGAAAAAAATATTTTGTAGATGTGCAGGACGGTGCGTGCAGGCACATCGGTTGCGGCACGCCCGCGGTTGCGGCACGCCCGTGTCATCCTGCATCGCCACGCTGCGTTCTCCGCTCAACGCCAACCACGCTATTGCTGTGATGCTGCGACGGTCGTACACGCCGCGCCTTGACATTGACACGGCGGGCACGTTTGCCACAACACCGTTCCCGGCGCCGCTGCTGGTGGCCAGCGGGTCTGTGGCCGGCGGGGCTCCGCCGCCCGCGGTGCGGCGCGAGTCGAGCTACCTGATGCGGCCGCGCACCCACAACGGCGCGCACCAGCCGACACGGCTCCGCATTCCGGTGGCGCTTGGGCGGTTGTTGCACCCGCAGGCGCTTGACTTTGACCAGGCCATGTGGGACATTGTGTACCTCATGGTGCTGCCGCGGCGCGTGTACAAACAGGTGTACTACCAGAAGCAGACCAAGGGGCGGTGGCTGCGCGACGACCCCAGCTTCATGGTGCTCCTCACGTTGTTTCTCGTGGTGCTGGCGGTGGCGTGGGGCATTGCCTACTCGCCGCTGGTGGGCGGGGTGCTCAAGTTGGTGGTGTACATGGTGGGCGTGGACTTTTTTGGCATCGGGGCCGTGGTGGCCACTGTGGGCTGGGTGGTGGCCAACAAGTTCCTCAAGCGCTCCACCAGCGGCGCCATCATCGGCGGCGTGACGGAGGACGACTTGGAGTGGGCCTACTGCTTTGACGTCCACTGCAACCTGTTTCTCGTGGTGTGGGTGTTGCTCTACCTCGTGCAGTTTGTGCTCTTGCCCGTGCTCCGCTGGAACGCGTGGATCCTGCTCTTTCTCGGCAACACGCTCTACTTTGTGGCCGGCTGCTACTACATGGTGGTCACGTTCCACGGGTACAACGCACTCCCGTTCCTCGACCACTCGCAGTTGATTCTTCTCCCCGTCCCGCTCATGGCGATGCTCTACGTCGTGTCCTTGTTTGGGTTCAACATTGCCAAGCACATGACCAACGCCTACTTCAACTAGGCCGGTCTTGCGGGCCCCGAGAGCCCTGCCCCCTCCACAAAAGACTACATAGGTACTGTAACAGTGTGCCACGATCAGCGGACATCGAGCGAACGCCCCTCCGCCAAGCTGCCCCGTGTACACGTCTGTGTTGATCTGAGGATACCGAACGGAACCACTCCTGTGCCCGGGTGTTAGTCGGTCAGGAGCAGCTCAGCTGATTAGTGGGTCTCCTGGCACACGCCATCACGGCGAGACCACGAGCCACTGGTTCCTATAGTAGATTATATATCTTAAGAGATAGTATAACCACTACTGATGATTGGAGAAGAAGCCGTGGTTGCGAAAAAATCGAGCTTTTATAGTCCTGCTCCCCGGGGTTACCCTGACATACAACACTCTGCATGTGGTGCTAGCGATGCTGTGTGATTTAGCTGGCGTCTGAGCTTGCTGGCGGCCGCCGGCAGGGCTGCGGCTCACTGGCGGCCCACAGGCCCCACAGGCCCCACCACTCCGCCGGTCCCCTCTGCCCATTCCCCCCACCCCCCCTCGCTGTTCACTGCTGTGCCCAGGAGCGCGTCAAAGTCGGCAAACTCGTCCGGGTTGTACACATTCACCTCTGGCTCCACACTCACCACCGGTGTGTGCGGCCACATGTCCTCGTCGCTCGTGCCTCCGCTTGTGCCGTTCCCCGGCTCCACCAACCGTCCCACACCGTTCACCAGGGGACGAGGTGGCGCTCGCGGGCTTCCGCTGGGACCACTGCCGCCTCCCTCGTGCCGTCCCGTGCGCTGCTTCCACGGCAGCAGCATCTTTCCTCCCACCACCTCTCCCAACAGGCTGTTGCCCCCACCCGTGCGCACATGCGCTGGCTCGGTGCCGCCACCCGTCTCGTGAGCCGCACAAGTCCCGGCAAAGTACGGCATGTTGCAGATCTCGTGGGCGGTGGCGCGGGCCCGGGGGTTCCACGCGAGACACGTGCGCACCACGTCCCCAAGCACCTCGTTCTTTGGCACAAGCAACTCGATGGTGGTGCCCTTGGTGTACGGCAAGCTCAACCCCAACTTGGCGGCCAACGACAGCGCATCGCTCCAGAACCCTCCGAGCGGCGGGTCGTACAACCACAGCAGCGAGCCCAGGGACGGCAGAAGAGCGCGGGCCGATTCTGTGTGGACGGTGCCTCCGCCTGACCCGCCCGGCACCGGCGACTGCTCGTGCGCCAGCACGTCGGGCAGCCCCATCACCTCCAAGATGCGCCACGTCTGGTCGAGCTCGTTGGCACCGGGGAAAAGGGGCCGGAAGGTGGCCATCTCCACCGCAACACAGCCAAAGGCCCAGATGTCCACCGGCTGGCCGTAGTGGGGCTGGCGCAACAAGATCTCCGGCAGCCGGTACCACCGAGTCAGCACGTACAGGGTGAAGCGGCTCTGGCTGTCCACGTGGCGCGCAAGCCCGTAGTCGGCCAACTTGAGGACGTAGCTGTACAGGCGGAGCGGCGGCGGCACGTGGTGCTTGCCGCCGTAGTACTCCAGACACGGCATGAGCAAGATGTTTTCGGGCTTGATGTCGCGGTGGAAGTAGCCGTGGCGGTGGATGTGGTGCACGCCCGCAAGCAACTGCGCCAACAACAGCTGGAGCGTGGTGCGGCTGAAGCCGTGGTGCTTGCGCGCCTTGAACAACTGGTACAAGTTCTGCAGCATGCACTCCATGACGATGTGGAGCTGGAAGCGCGAGGTGTCGACAAACACCTCGTACGTCTGCACCAACAGCGGGTGCAGCGGAACCCCGAGGAGAAAACGCAACTCCTTCACCCGGGTGTAGTCCTTGAGCGTGGCAAGCCGCTTCAGCATGGTCTTGATGGCCACAAGCCCGGAGTTGAGCACGCCGACGGCCGGACCGACCGGGTAGACCGGCGCCATCATGGTGCCGTGCTTGGCAGCGTCGGCGCTTGCAAGTTTCTCGGTGCCCAGGCGGCACTTGGCCAACACCACGGTGCCAAAGCTGCCGGTGCCGAGCGTGCTCACGACCGTGTACCGCGCCGCCATGGAGCGCACGGGCAACTCGGGTGGCGGCAGGAGGAGGTCCGGAGGCAGGGGGTGAGACATGGGAAAGAAACTGGTGGGAGGCCCGTCGGCGGCACGCCCATCTGGCGGGCAAAATTACCCGCTGGCGGAGCACCCCACGGAGACTGCTGGCGCCGAGCGACAAGGGTTCACGCCGACGTGCAGCCGCACGCATGAACACGCATGCAGGCGCATGCAGCGACGCGGCGCACGTGAGCAAGCTGGTGTGGTTTATATTTAGATGCACTCTCTCTCAGCCACTGCCCTCCAACCGGTCAATGGCCGCCTTGATCTTCATGCTGATCCGCGTGCTCAACTCGTAGTCGTCGCCACCCACGACCTGTGCCCGCTTCAACCACATGGTCGCGTTCGGCAACCCCGGCACGCCGCGGCCCTTCCACTCGAACAACGCCCGCTCGTAGCACGCGCTCGGGTACAACCACGGGTGCTCGGTCAACTTGTGGTGTCTGAAGGGCAGCTCCTTGGCCACGATCCGCGTCAACACGTGCTCGTCCAAGAGAGCCTGCCCTTCCTTCACGTGGCCCAACCGCCGCAACGCAATCGACTGGAGCGTGTAGCGCATCATGGCGTCCAGGTCCACCTCGGGCACCGTCAAGTACAGCTCGGCCCTTTCGTTCACGCTGTACGGCGCGTCGACCGCGCCCAGGTACCCCAACAACTGGAGCAGCAACTCGAGCTCCTCCCGCGGCATCCGGTTGTACCCGTTCCAAAAGTACTTGAGCTCGTGCACCGGCAGCACCGACACCGCGTCGACGATCGACGTCAACGACGGGTTGGCTGCCAAGGCGTGCTTGAACAGCTCCAGCTTGCGCACCACAAACTTGTCAAACGGCAACAGCTTGCCGCTCTTCTTGGCCTCCATGATCTGCGGCACCAGCAACAAGAACTTTTCGGCGCGGGCCTTGAAGTACGCCATCGTCTCCTTGGGCAGCCCCTTGTCGGTGGCGCCGTGGTACACCCCCAAACGCACCATGCGATACAACTCGAGATAGCACGCACCAACAAAGTAGGTGTACAAGCCGGGCAGCCACGCGTTGATCTCCACAAGCCGGATAAAGTCCTTGGCGGCCAACTCGTACTCGTGGAGGAAGGTGTAGATCATCGCACGGTCAAACACAAGCAACGCCTCCACCTGCTGCATGCGGATGCTCTTGTACAGCGTCAACAACTCCACCGCCTCCCGCAACCGTCCCTGCAGCGCAAGCATGCGGCCCTCCTGGAGCAACCAGATGGCCGAGTTGGGGAACAAGGTGCGCATCTTGGCCAACTGTTTCTCGAGCCGCACGCCCGGGTGGAGAATCGTGGGGTGCTGCGTCCCCGCCATGGCCTGCGCCTCCATCTCCATCCGAGCCCCGACGGAGGGCGAAAGGTGCGCAAACAGCTTCTTGTTGCGGAGCACGTGCAGCGGGTGCGGCGGCTTCCCCTGTGCCTCGGTGGAGTTGCGGCCGCTGGACACATCGCCGTTCCCGCTCACCTCGGTAGACGTTTCCGGCGCTGCCAGCTCGCTGGCCACCGAGTGGAAGTCGTCCACGCTCTCCTCCTCGCTGCTCTCCTGCGTCACGGTCACGTCGCCCGCGTGGTCGACACTCGCACGCCCGTCCGCCGTCACCTTCCCCACGCCCGCGCCAATGTCGGGCACGTCAAAGTCCTCGTCCGTGAACTGCAACGGCCCGTCGTAAAACACCAACAACGCAAGAAGACCGATGCCGCCGTGGATGTTGCGCTCACTGGCAGCACGCCACAACATCCGGAGCCCCTCTTCACGCGAGCCACGCAACCCCACCATCAGCAACACCTTGGCCACGCTCGGGGGGATGAGCGAGAGCACCACCTGGAGAATGCCAAAGCAGAGGTTCACGCCCGAGTGGATAAACTCGTCGATGGTCAGCGTGTCGTTGTTGATGTCGAACTCCTCGCTGGCCACGTCCAAGTCGTCCACCTCGCGCGCGTCAAACTCCATGGCCAGGGTGCGCCGCTTGAGCTTGTCGTCCACCACCTCGGCTGCGGCCTTGGCCGCGTCGCCCGTGGTCAAGCCGCTCAACCGCTTCTTCAACCGGTCCACCAACTCGCTGTTGTTCATGTGGCTGCCCTGGATGCGGGTCACGCGCATCTGGAAGATCTTGTTCACGCGCGCCAACAACCGCTTGTCCTGCTGCTGCAGACTCAGGAGCGCGTACGGAATGTCGGCAAACAGCACCGACAGCAGCGCCACCGACGCGTCGTCGGCAAACGACGCAGAGCTCTGGTTGCGGCTGGCCATGCTGGAGCGCAAGCCCTGCGGCGGACGCAACTTTTCCGGGTCCCACTCGTCGTGCGGCACGCCCTTCAGCTTCTGGTACTCCACCATGCTGCGGTTGATCTCGTCCAAGGTGGAGTACGCCTTCTTGAGCCGGAGCAACGCCTTGGCGTTCTCCATCACGCTTTCCAGCATCAACATGATGAGCGCGCTCAACAACAGCAGCTCGGCATACGTCACGGCGTACTGGGTGCCCGGCGGGTACACCAGCGAGCACTTGAGCTTGAGCTTGGAGAACTTGGCGCGGTCGCGCGACAGCATCTGCTCCGCCTCCTGCAACGTGGCGTGCGCCTTGCGCATGGTTTCGGGCTCGAACCCGAACGTGGCCTCCAAGAACTGCACCACGCCAAGTCCCAACGTGAAGATGGTGCCGTCGTGCGCCTTGACTAGCGCAATACCCTCCTCCGGGCGGTCGTCCAAGACATAGTCCATCCCGCGGAGCGTCACCTCAAAGTCCTCTGCCTCCTGGAGAATCTTCGCGGTCTTTTCCTCCACCAGGAGACCCGGCGCGTCTTTCTTGAGACCAAAGGCACGAAGCATGGCTGGCGGTGCTGGGCGGCGGGTGTAGGAGAAAGAGGTGGGGTGGAGAGCGGGAAAGGGGACAGCGGGATATTCCAGACTTGCCAAACGCGCAGCACGCGGCAAGCCCGGAATATCCTCTCCGATGGGAACGAGGGCAAACGCAACCACATTCCGGCACCACACGCGGCGCCGCCAACGCCCCGACCGACCCCCGCCGGCGATCTCCGCGCTCCAGGCGGGCCGGCCGCCCTGCCCAACCGCTTGCCGCTCCGCGCTCCCAACATTCCCCTGGCTCCCTCGTCCCCGCGCACGTGACCGGGCGTCGGCGTGCAGGATGCGCAGCACGCGCAGCACCGGAGCACGCGCCGCACGCAGCCGACCAAGGCCACGTCCGGCACACAGACCCGCCGTCCGTCCTGCACCCTCAACCTTATCGTCACGTGGCTTGCTCCTGTCGGCGCACCGTGCGTCATGCAGGCTGCAGGCCCCATGCACCCTGACATCACTCTACAGCAGTCTCCTTCGCATGCCTGCCCAGCTGGTTGCCTGTCTAGTCGCAGCACGCCTGGAAATCTTTGGCACCTAGACACTGCCTCTTTCTCCCATGTCGAGTTCGTCCGAGGACGAGTACCAGTCCAACATCCCGCTCCCACTGTTTGGCATGGGTGGCGGCGGCGGCAGGGGCGGTGGCGGTGGCAAGAAGGTCCGGTTCCCTGCCCGCTCCAAGACCGCCACCACTCCGACCCACGCCCTCCTGCCCTACCATAGCAACACTCTGCTGGCCAACATCACGCCCACCGAGCCCAAGACCCAGTTGCCCACCTTTGGCCTGGCCGTCGACCTTGCGCGCTCCAACCCCTGGTCCAAACTGATCGACAACGACTTCAACCAGCAGTTTACCCACGACGCGGCCCTGGTGTCCAGCGACGGCTCCGGGGTGGATCCGATGGTGGGCTCGAGCAGAGGACCCACGCGCCACGTTGCTGCCCCCCCGCCCGACCTCGAGGCACAGGTCGAGAGCGACGTCACCACCGACGAGGAGGAAATGGTGGCACCGCCCGTGAGCATCCCTCCGGACTCCACCTCTTCCAACACCGACCGGCGGGGGTCTATGTCCAGCCGGAGTGGCCTGGTGTCCAGCCGGCGTGGCCTGGCGTCCAACCGCCGCGCCTCCGTTGCCTCTGCCGAAGGGGGTGGGCTCCGCGACCGCATCCGCCGCCGCATGACCGTGATCCAGTCCACCCTCGACGAGCAGGGCGGGGAGTCCATCATTGGCCGGCTTCTCGGCGGCATTGCCGGCGGCGGCATGGTGCCGGGCGCCAGCTCCCGCACCGAGTTGGAGCGCGAAAAACCCCTTGACGAGGAGGCATCCCTCGAGGGCCGCCAGAGCAGCAGCACCGGCCACCACGACATCGAGTTGGGGGTGCTCGACCCAGAAGCAATTGGCCAGGAGGCTGCCAACATCCTCAAAAAGCACGCAGTGCACCACACGCGCACCCATCTGCTGCTGGGCCAGCTGACAATGGGCCTGAGCCAGTTCATGGAGGCCAACCCGGACGTGAACCTCCGCCTGGGTCTCGACGACTACGAAAACGACATTGACCTTCCGCCGCCCACGCGCGTGCACGCCGGCGTGCTTCTGCTGTTGCTCCAGTTGTACCAGAACCCCCAGGAGCTGCACCTGCTGCAGCTGTTGGGCACCCTGAACACCATGGTGGCCAGCGACACGTTCCTGCCCTCTTCCTCGGGCAGAAACACACCCGTGCACCGGGCCGCCGAGACGCTTGACTTCAACAAGCTCAAGCTGCGGTTGAAGAACATCAACCGAAAGAAAACGGCCGCGTCCCCGGGCGCTGGCACATTGCTGAATCTGGACGGCGAGGTGGAGATTGCCGACGAAGACTACGACGCGCTCTTCAAGCGGTCGGGCTCCACCACCCCCGCACGCGTGCTGCGGCCGCACTCCTCCACCAACCTCACCGAGTTGGCACACATGCCGCGGTTCAACAACCCCAACGCCCGCACCCGTCCGAAGAAGAACCGCACCAAGCTCCACCGCAAGAAGAAGATCCAGACCGAGGCGCGCATCACCGTGCACATCACCGACGTGCTCCAGCGCCAGCGGTTCATTCTCCGCATGTGCAAGGCCCTCATGCTCTTTGGCGCACCCACCCACCGGCTCGAGGAGTACATGGTGCTTACGCTGCGGGTGTTGGAGATCGACGCCCAGTTCATCTACTTCCCCGGGTGCATGATTGTGCTGTTTGGCGACGCCGCGACGCGCACGCTGGAGATGCACCTCGTGCGGTGCGCCCAGGCCATCAACTTCTCCAAGCTCCACGACACCCACACCTTGTACAAGAACGTGGTGCACGACTTGATGGGCGTGAACGAGGCTCTGGAGGAGCTTGAGCGGTTGCTCACGCTGCCGCTGCGCTACCCCCCGTGGTTCTGTGTTCTTATCTACGGGTTTGGACTGATGATGGTGGCGCCGTTTGCCTTCAGCGGCTGGTGGCGCGACATGCCCATGTTGTTTGTGGTGGGCTGTCTCGTGGGCATCCTCCAGTTCTACGTGCTGCCGCGGCTGCTGTTGTACCTGAACGTGTTTGAGATTGCTGCCTCGATCGTGGTGCTGTTTTGCGCCCGCGCGCTCGGCTCCATCCACCACGGCCGGGTGTTTTGCTTCAGCGCCATTGTCCAGGGACTGCTTGCACTCATTCTCCCCGGCTACATCATCCTCACGGGTCTGCTCGAGCTCCAGCTGCGCAACCTCGTGGCCGGGGCCGTGCGCATGTTCTACGCCATCATCTACAGCTTGTTCCTTGGGTTTGGCATCACGCTTGGCGCGGCTCTCTACGGCTGGATCGACGGAGGTGCCACCAGTGCCACCACCTGCCAGCGGCTGCTTCTGCCGTGGTGGCGGTTTCTCTTTGTGCCCGGCTTCACAGTGGCGCTTGGGCTCATCAACCAGGCCAAGCTCTCCCAGCTCCCCATCATGGTGTTTGTGCTGGGGGCCGCGTACGTGTGCAACTACTTTGCCGCCAAACACTTTTCCAACGTGACTGAGTTCACCGCCGCCATTGGTGCGTTTGTGATTGGTGTGTTGGGCAACTTGTACCTGCGGCTTGGCCGCGGCATGGCGGTGGCAGCCATGTTGCCAGCCATCTTTGTCCAGGTACCCTCGGGCATTGCGGGCCAGAACCTGTTGCTTGCCGGGTTGCAAGCTGCCGACCAGATCACCCTGGCCAACGGAACCCTGTCGTCCACCGACAACAACACCACCAGTCTCAGTTTCGGCATCACCATGGTGGAGGTGTCGATCGGCATCACCGTGGGCTTGTTTGCCGCAGCTATCGTGGTGTATCCGTTTGGCAAACGCTCCACCGGCTTGTTCACCATGTAAGCACCTTCTTCCACACCCCAGCGGGACATCAATACATATGCACTCTACTTGCCTGGCTCTACTGCTCCACCCACTCGGTGGTGCTCATCTGAGCAATGCGGGACAAGGCGCGAGCAAAGGCAAACCGTTCCTCGTCCTTCATGTTCAACCCACTGGCCTTGCGCGCCACCTTCAGGTCAAACCCCTGCTCCACCAACTCTGCAGCCTGGTCGTGAACCACACGCTGCTGTTTGGGGATGTTTTCCCGCAACAGCCCGTCCGGAAGAAGATCCTCGGGCTCGACAAACAAGTCGGCAAAGGGAGCCGCCAGCGTGGTGGCTATGCGCCCCTTTGCATCGTAGACCGCATCGAGAAACGTGATGAAGCGGCGGATATAGTCCCGATGGCTGATGGAGAGGTACGGGATGTCGGTGATGACAAACGAGTGGAAGTGGGTGGCCAAGGTGAGGTAGTCGCCGGCCGCCATTGGCTTGCCGCACAACTCCAAAAACAGAAACTGGGCCACGAACGGCGCCGTCAGCTTCGGCACCACCAACAAGCGGCCCCAGATGGGAAGACTCAACCCAGACACCGGCTGCGGACTCTCGGCCAAGTTCTGGCGGGCCACTCCGCTGGCCACAAAGTACTGGTACCACTGGTCGGCGTGGCGGCGGGCTTGGCCCCGGAACGCCTTGCTCTCAAGACTGACGCCGGGCTTGGGCAGGAGATAGACACCGGACACCGGCTTGGACACCTTGCGGTAGTCCGTGGGCAGATTGAGGTAGATCACCTTGGTGCGGTCCTTGATGCGCTTGATGCACGGAATGAACAGCTGCCGCTGGATGCCGTTGAGGTACAAGTCGTCCGGGGGTCTGTTGGAGGTGGCAAACAACACCACGCCGTGGCTCGGCAGGAGGATGGTGGTGAGGAGGCGCCGGAGAAGCATGGCGTCTGCCACGTCCGTGACCTGGAACTCGTCAAAGCAGAGAATCGTCTCCTTCGTGGCAATCTCGGCCGCGAGAATGGGAATGGGGTCGAAGTCGTCGTGCTCGCCGGTGTGTGTCTTTTTGTACTCCATCTTGAGCTGGTGCGACCGCTTGTGCAAGAACTGCATGAACTGGTGGAAGTGGATGCGCTTCTTGGGAAGGTGTGACGGAATGGTGTCAAAAAAGAGGTCCATGAGCATGGTCTTGCCGCAGCCCACATCGCCGTAGAGGTAGATGCCCTTGGGCACTGCCGCCACGGCCAGATCGGCAATCTTGGGCTCGTGGCTGCCAAACCACAGCCAGAACCACGACCGGGACGACGCGGCATTGGCAACCAGAGGCACCGTCACGGCCGGCGGCGTGTACTCGGCCAACAGCGCATGGAGCGACAACAACGACGTGATCACCTTGCGCTGGTACAGGTCGTCGGTGAGAAGCCCGGCTGCCACCTTGGCGTCGTACGCAGCGAGCGGGGACGTGTAGTCCTTGCGCACGGCTGTGGGCGGGGCTGCGTGCGGGGCAGCAGCTTCGGTTGCCACGGCCGGCGCGTGGGTCTTGTGCTGCACAGTGTGCAGCTTGTGGGGGGAGGCCACGGTCGACGCGGCCGTGGCCACGTAGCGCAGAGACCCAGCAAGGGGCACCCTCACGCGCGAAAGCAACATGGTTAAGCGACACACAGCTTCGGACCGCCGGAAGAGCAAACTGTGGGGAAAGCCGAATCGGGCCGAGCCGCCGCCCACGCAGCAGGGCGTCACGTGCACGGTGCGCGCACGCCGGGCGATGCCAGGGTCCACCCGTGCGCCGGCGTGTGCGGGGTGCTACAGAAGGGTGTATTGGGCCCGCGGGCGGGCCGTGGTGCGGTATGCAAGGCTCGCGTTAGGAGAGCCCATTGGCGGCGCAGAACCCGTCCCACGCCGAGTTCAACTTGACAAACACCTGCTCCATCAACAACTGCTCCTCCACCGGGAGCGACTTGTTGATCTTGTCTGGGTGCGTGCGCGCGACCGCCTTCATGTACACCAAGCGCACCTTTTTGGGGAGCACAAGTGCGCCGGCCTCCACCGGCGCCCAGTTTGCCGACTGCGGGAGAATCTGGTGGAGCGTGCTGAGAAGCGCGCGCATGTCGTCCTCCTTGCCGCCCAGCCAGGCCGCAATGCGGGCGGCAAGCGCGTCGTGGAGCCGGAACTTGGCTGCGTCGCGCTCCTCCTGTGCCTTCAGCTGTGCTTGGACGCGCTCGAGACCTCCCGACGAGGCGGCGGGGCGTGGCGCTGGCCGCGGCGCTGTCCGCTGCGGAGCGGGTGTGGGTGTCGGCCGCGGTGCTTCGGGGCTCACCACCTTCTGGCACCGCCGCTTCCCGTCCATGACGCTCTTGCTGGCGCCACCCTTTTCCACCACCATCCCGTACGCCTCCAAGGCCTGCTGCCACCGCTCCAACTGTTCCAAGGCTTCTGCGCGCCGCGTCATCAACTTGAGCCAGAACTCCAGAAGCCGCTTTTCCTCCGTGTTCCCGTTGAGGCGCTGCAGAAGGTCGCCGGTGCCCACAAGGCCCAATCCGCGGTCCGCGTACTCCAACGCCCCCCGCGTGTCACCAAGCTTGAGCGACGTCATGGCGAGATTCAGGAGCACCACAATGGCAAAGTCGTGTGACGGCGGGAGGTTGGCAAGCGCCTGCTGGTACGCTTCGAGAGCACCGCCAAAGTCGCCGCTCTGGAAGGCGCCGTTGCCCTCCTTGCGCAACCGCGCGTATTCAAACTGCTGGATCTCCGTGAGCGGAGCGGTGGCACGCGCGGGGGCCGCGTCCGGGCCATCAAAATTAAGAAGCACGTCCTGGGGCGGCGGCGTGGAGGCAGCAGGCGTGGAGGCAGCAAGCGTGGGGACTGCCGGCACGGGAGACGACGCAGGTGCAGCTCGGTGGCGCCGGCTGCTGGAGGGCATGCTGTCTTCCGGCTGGGGTCTTGGGCGGGGCGCAGGTCTGGCCGGTGCTGCCGCCGGGGTAGACGCCGGACGTGGAACCGGCAGCGCGGAGGCACTCTCCACTCCCGGCAGCAGCCGCCGACTCTGCGGCCGCATGGGCATCTCGAACACAGGCTCTGCCCGGCGCTCGCCCTGGCGCTCGTCCCTGCTCACCCTCAATCTCTCCCGCATCCGCTCCTTTTCCTGCTGCCGCTGCTGTTCCATGAACCGCTGCACCTCGGCATGGTCCACCTCCCCCTCGCCATCCTCGTCGTGGAACTGCTGGCCCTGCATCCACGCAGGCGTGTCTCGCGGCCCCTGGTCGCTCAACGCCTCAATGCCCTTCACCAACTGCTTGCGGCCTTGCTTGAGAAAGTACGCCGCGTTCTTGGTGAATCCCAGACTGAGAGCGCTGAACGCAGCGCTGAGATCATCCTCTTGGCGCTCTTGCCGCCGGGGACGCGACTTGGCATGCGCCTCCTCCATGAGAAACAGCACGAGCTGGTTCACGTCTTGGGAGCGGGTGGAGCGGATGGCGTGCATGGCCTGCTCTGCCGAGAACCCCATGTCCACAAGAGCGGCCACCGTGGCGTCCCTGGAGGCCCTCCCCAGTGCGGCCTGCGGGCGCGACTGCGGCTGGGGCAGCGGCTGGGGCAGCGGCAGCGGCAACAGCTCGGCAACCGGGCGAGTTGGCGGCGGAGGCGGCGGCAGCGGCAGCGGAACAGCCACCTCTGGCTCCACCTTGGCCGGCGCGTTGAACACGTCAAACAAAGAGTCAAAGTCGTCCTTCGACGCCGCAGGCGTGCTGGAGCCAGTGCTGGCCATGCTGCTCGCCGCTCCGCTCGCCATGCCGCCGGTTGCATTCCCAGGCATCAACACGTCAAACGACCCCCAACCCGCACTGCCGGCACCGGCACCAAGCGCAGGCAGCCCGCCCAACCCCCCCAGCAGCACCCCGTCCCCCAACTTCCGCTCCTCCCCCTTCCCCTTGCTCGGAAACAAGTCGGCAAACGCATCGGACGCCATGCCAACAAACAACAGCGTGTCCTACAGCTCGAATCCATCCTGCACCCTCACATCGCCTCCTCCATCTCAAATTTTTTTCCACATGCTGGTGGCTATTGGCATTGCGTTTGGAAACACCCTGTCCCTGATTGCCGTGAGCGTTGACGGCAAGGTGGAGGTGATTGCCAACCCCGACGGCGACCGCTCCATCCCGCTGGCGCTCCTGTACGTGGACGGCGACGAGTACCACGGCGCGCAGGCGCTTGCGCAGTTGGTGCGCAACCCCGCCAACACGGTGATCAACTTCAGAGACCTTGTGGGTGCGGACGAGGCCCACCTCAAGGCGGCCGTGGAGAAGGCCGACGACCGCAGCGCCAAGCCGCAGCTCATTGACGGCGTGCTCCTGTACAAGGTGAACCACGAGATCGTGCTGGTGGATGAGATCTGCGCGCGCCACTTCAAGCAGCTCAAGCTCGCGGCCGAGGACTACACCGGCAAGACGGTGGGCTCGGTGGTGTTGACGGTGCCCACCAACTTCACCGCTGCGCAGCGCGAGCGCCTTGCGGCCGTGGCCACCGGGGCCGGCTTGCCGGTGGCCCAGCTTGTGCTGGAGCCCCTGGCGGCCCTCTTGGCCCACGTGGCTGCCACCAACACGTTGGACCAGGACAAGACCTACGTGGTGGCGGACTTTGGCGGCGTGAGATCCGACGCGGCCGTGGTGGCCGTGCGCGGCGGCATCCTCACGGTGCTCGCCACTGCCCACGACCTCCACCTCGGCGGCGCCCTGCTTGACGCGGCTCTTGCCGACCACTTTGCCAAGGAGTTCACCAAGAAGTACAAGGCCGATGCGCGCGAGCTGGCCCGCCTGGCGGCCAAGCTCGTGGCCGAGTGTGCGGCCGTGAAGAAGACGCTTCTGAACGTGCTGACGGCCACCATTTCCATCGACCTGCTTGCGGCCGGCTTTGACTTCCACGCCTCGGTGAACCGCTTGCGCTACGAGCTCCTTGCGCGCCAGCCGTTGCAGAAGATGGCGGACTTTGTGTCCGTGTGCGCCGGCAAGGCCGACCTCGAGCCGTTGGACATCGACGCCGTGTTGCTTGCCGGCGGTGTGGCCAACACCCCCAAGTTGACTCTGTTGGTGGGTGCTGCGTTCGAGGAGGTGCTCACGGCCGTGGTGGACCCCAGCGAGCTCAACGCCCGCGGTGCGGCCATCCAGGCCGCCTTGATCGAGCCCTTCGACAAGGAGGAGATCGACGCCAGCTTGGAGCCCGTGGTGGTGAACTCGCTCCACACCGCCAAGCCGCTCGGGCTTGTTGGTGCCGACGGCTCGTTCCTCCCCGTGGTGCTTGCCGAGACCGCGATCCCCTTCCGCAAGACCATCTCGCTCGCAGCCACCGGCAACGTGGCGGTGCAGTTGGTGGAGGGCGAGCGCACCGTCAAGGAGACGGTCGAGGAGTTGCCGCCCAGAGACGAGGACGACAGCGAGAGCGAGGAGGAGCCCGAGGTGACCCGCGAGGTGGTGTACGTGCCCGGCAACAAGGTGGCCGAGGTGGGCATCGACGCCAACGGCAAGGTGGAGGTGGTGGTGAACATCGACCGCGCCGGGCTCTTGAGCTTGTCTGCCAGATCCGGCGGCAGCGTGGCCAAGGTGGACGTGGGCCACCAGTAGGACCGCTATAGATGTATTGACTGGGTGTGTACATTGCTAGTACTTCAACTCCTCCTGCTGGGTGGGCAACAACCCGAACCGCTTCTTCAACGTCACTCTCTGGCGGGAGTACTTGTCGTCGGGCGAGAAGCGGGCCGGGTGCGCGCTCTTCGTGATCTCGCCGTCGGCCGCCTCCTTCTTCAAGGTGTACACCCGCTTGCCGTCCTCACCAATCGTGTACATCAAGTGCATGGTGTGTGGTTGGAGGATGGAATATTTTTTTTTCCTGCATGCGTTATGGCTGCAGCTCATGCGGCTGGCGTGGAGGTGGCGGTGGGCGGTGGCCGGGTCCGCTTCATGGCCTCCATCCGGCTGCAGTCCACGGTCATGGCCCGCACGGTGACTGCACGCGGGCTGCCGTTATGGACCGCTTTTTTGCCGCCCACCTCGTTGGTGTCGCTGAGGTAGTTGTTCCAGCGGAACTCCTCCCGCGACACCCGCCGCAAGGCCTCGCGCTTTTCCACCTCTAGTCCGCACACCCGGGCCACTGTCTCGCGGGCATACCAGTCCATGGTGTGGGCATGTTCGTCGCAGCGGGCCACGGCGAGCCGGGCCACGCGGCACCAGCACGAGGTGTCACCAGCACGGCAGCTGTTGTCGGGGCGCTCGAGCATGGCCGTGAGGCAGGCACCGTAGGCAGTGTCGGCCGCACGGACCAACAGGGCAAGCGGTGCCTGTGTGGGGGCGGCAGTCGCAGCCCCCCAGACCACAGCGGCAAGAAGAGTGCGCATGGTGTGGTTGTGGTTACACAAACAGGCTAGGCGGTGTTGGGGTCGGGAGGCGCAGACGCGGACGCGGCACCCGCAGCCACCGCCACCGCTGCCAGCTCCGTCCCGGCCTTTGCAGCCTCGGCCAACCGCCGCGCCTCCCGCCGCCGCTTCTTGGCATCCCACTCGTGCCACTCTCCCTCCAACTCGCCCAAAAACGTCAACTTTTCCTCCGCCGGCTCCTCGGAAAAGTACCCGTGGGTCAAGGCCGCGGCCGCCGTGACCCGCCGCAGCGGGTCCAAGCACACCATCTGCTGCACCAAGTCTACTGCTGCAGCACTCAACACCAGGGCAAACCGCTTGCGCAACACGTTTGGCCGCACCTTGCGCGGCTTGCACATTTCGTACCACGGGAGCCGCGCGCACCCTGGCCACAGCTCGGCCGTGGGTGTGCCCACCACGTCGAAAATCCGGTGCAACTGGGCCAACTCGTCCTCGCCCTGGAACGGCAGCTTGCGGGTGAACAACTCCACAAACAAGCACCCCACCCCCCACATGTCCACCTCCTGGCCGTAGTCCGTCAGCCCCAACAACAACTCGGGCGGGCGGTACCAGAGCGTGATGACGCGGTTGGTGTAGTCCCGCACGCCTCCGGGCGGCACGTAGCGCATGGTGCGCGCAAGCCCAAAGTCGGCAATCCGCAAACCACCGGTGCTGTCGAGAAGAATGTTGGACGCCTTGATGTCGCGGTGGATCACCTGGCGCGCATGGAGATACGCCATTCCGTCCACCAACTGCCGGAAGAGGTACTTGCAGTGCAGCGGCGCAAGAATCACGTCTGGGTGGTTGAGCACCCCCAGGAGGTCGTGGGTAAAGTACTCAAACACCATGTAGATGGCATGTTCCAGCAGCATCATCTCGAGGAGCCCGAGCACGTTGGGGTGCGAGAACTGCTGGAGAAGCCGGATCTCGCGGATCGCCGTGATGGGGAACCCCTCTCGTTCCAGCTCGAGGCGGAGCCGCTTGAGCGCCACGAGCGCATTCGTCACGCGGTTCCGCGCCTTGTACACCTTGCCGTATGTGCCCTCGCCGACCTGGGTGAGTTTTTCGTATGGCGCTGGCTGTGGCGGTGTGGAGTAGTAGTACGCCGTGGCGGGGGCGGGGGCGGCACTTGCCTTCTTTGCCGGCGTGGCAGCAGCAGCCGGTTTCTTGCTGGTGGCCGGCGTCCTGCCCGCCGGTTTGTCGGCGGCGGGTGCTTCGTCCGCAGCAGGGCCGGCTGCCGGGGTGTGTGGTTGTTGTCGAGGCGCCGCTCCCTGGCGCCCTTGCTGCTGGTTGCGGCGCTGGTGGTTGCCGCGACCACGCCCTCTCAGGCTCGCGTGGTTGCCGCGGGGACCGGTGGGCATGCCGTCATCCAGGCGGCGTTTGTTGTCGCCCTCGTGGCGCTTGTTGTCATCCTGACGGCGCTTGTTGTCGCCATCGTGGCGCTTGCCATCCCCCTCGTTCGGCCGCTTCTTGTTGCGGTTAGGGTGGTTGTTCTGGCCGTGGTTGTGACTGCCCCCCTGCCCCCCTGCCTGCCCC